>CM033356.1:18811318-18976318 GCA_019395295.1 Osmanthus fragrans | reverse complement strand
TTTTTACTATTTCTCTGCCATTTCAATTTATTGTTTCTTATTATTCTGTGTTCTTTTCAACAAGTCCAACAGTCAAATGAAGAACTTTTGAGACAACTGTCCGAGGTTGAACTGAAAGTTGTTCGAGAAATACTTGTGTTTTCATTTTATTATCCTTTTTCCTCATAACTTATGTTTGTTTTTACATTAACATAATTTGAAATTTATATTTGTGCTATTGTTCATGTTCCAGCATGTTGCATCACCATATGATAAATGCAGAATTGAATTGTTGGACAATTGTGAGAGTCATGACTGCAATTTTAACTGAAACTAGAATTGAAGAGGGAAATGTTGATACTATTGATATTGATGATGATGTGACCCCAGACTTGCCCTTGAAGAGATAAAAGAAACATGCAGCGCTTCTTCAGTTCCTCTGGGTTAATGAATATGATTCTACATCGGGAGCTAAAAAAACGTGTTATAAAAGACATTTTTGCGTTCCCAAATGATATGGGCCCTCCGATGGCACGTGGTGTTCTTGCTTTTGAGCTCTGGTACAAAAATGAATTAATAAGAAAAAATAAGAAAGTTGTTATTAATATTTAGGGTTGGGCTCGGTTTGATTCGGTTCTAACAAGAATCGAATCGAATCGAACTCGAAATTTTTGGGTATTTAGTAAATGGAACGTTGGGTCCAAATTTAATTATGGAACCATTCGGGTTCGATTTCATTCGGTTCAACAAAATTACATTTATTTAACTAATGACATGTGTAACGATCCGACCTCTATGTCGAAACCATTATCTTACGTACTGTCCGCTTTGGGGTGGTAGAACTCACTTACCCCCTCACGACTTTCTGTCGCGTCCCCCAAGATTCGAAGCCAAAACATCTATCATATAAGAGACTTAAGTTGAATCCTGGTACCAATTGAGTACAGTGAGTGGGTTTTGTCCATCCCAAAGCGGACAATACGTAAGATAATGGCTTCGGCGTAGGTCGGGCTGTTACAACATGTACAATTTTAACTTTTACAAAATAATATAGTCTAATCTTATGTCTTTTACGTCTCTCTTTGTAGAATTTTTCATAGATTTTATTGTAAAAATAACATGAAGATTGATGAGAATCACGTAGCAACGAACACTACACAACCCCGCAACAAATTGAAATTCAACCCAAGAAAGCCAAATAACAAGGTTTATGGATTTGATTTAGAAAATAATGAACCAAACAACCGACACAATCACAAAATGGATATGACGACATTTTGATTATAAGATTTAAGAAATCTCACCTGAATTTTTATAAGCTCGACTCGCAAATTATTGAAGCCCGTTACCAAGGCAATTACACGAATACCTTGACCCCTTGATTACAAAACCAACGAACCTCACTTGATTGGTTGAACGCCACAAGATTCAATTTTGATAAGTTCAGGATTTGTTGACGAAAAACAAGAGAGAAAGCAACATTTCAATTTTATTAATAATAATCAAGTTGTTCCATACAATGAAATAATATAACTACTTATACTAAACCCTAAAATATGGTAAAAAGGGAATTTTAGAGTCCTAAAAGTAGAAAAGTTACCAAAATTAAGAGTTGTAGTGCAATAAGAAAATTTGCGAAAAAAGGAAAAACTTGGTCCGAGTTATAACCATGCGACCTCATGGTATTGTTCAATGCGGGTGCATGGAACAATGTGTTCGCCTCGGTATACCACCATGCGGTCGCATGGTGTGACCGCATGGTGTTAGCTGAACCCTCAGTCTTCAGCTGTTCTTATCATATTGGTCCAAATGGTTTCAACTCTCGACCCCTTCACGAAACTTGACCCTTGACATGTTAGCTTCAACCCCATGTGCTTTGTTTCTCGAGCATGTATTTGCATGGCTTTGTGCGACGTTATCAACCCGAACTAGTCCTGATCTCCCTTTGGAACTTTCTCGCAAACTTTGCATTCTTGTTCGATCTTGGCCTACCCCAGATCATATCAAAGATGACGATATTGAGCTTACAATAATTAAAAGAGGCGCTATTGAGCTTCAATTCTACTTCTCTAGAAGAAACGGTACTACGGTAGAGCAATCGATTTTGATAAAAATTAGGTCAATTTGATTAAGTTGAGTTTGGATTGAAAATTAGAAATAGGAAAATCATGTTTTTGGGTTAGCAAACTTATTTAGAAAATAATAAAATAACTTGACTTATTTAAAATAAATAAATTAAAAAAATTAGGGAGATTCGGTTCTTCGGTTCATGATTCAGAATTGAGAATTGAACCGAACCCATCGGTTCTCGATTCAGATACTCGTTCGGGTATTAAACTTAAGAAGAACCGCTCTGTTCGATTCAGTTAAGTCAGTTCGGGTCCGGTTCGGTTCGGTTCGGTTCGAAAGTGATTACCACCAAAGGGACGTAAAAAATAAGTTCCTTACTCAGCTCAAAACAAATGTCATTCGAATAGTATAATGCAAGCAAGAGTCGTTACCCACAGAGGATTAGTTCAATTACATTAATTTCACTAAGAAAATAAATGACGAAAGCATGTAAATGGGGGGGAGGGGGGGTTTGATTCATCCGCTAAACTAAAAAACATAACAAATTAAAATGACGCTAAACTTGAAATGCAATAAAATTAAATAATGAAGGCGAAAGGTCAACAAAAGAGAGAGTGTGATCGGGGTATAATTCTTTACCGCGAGAATAATTTTTCAATTCAATTTTCACAAAGGATTTTCGTTCTAAAAATTAACAACAATTCAAGAATAATCACAAGCTCGATTACCTCAAACTCTCCTTAGATTATAGTTGAATAAAATAATCTCTTTACCCAACCTTAATCATCAAACAACTTAGGATAAGATCGCTAGATTAAATTTAACGAAAGCATTTATACAAGAGAGTCGAATTGAATTAAGCACAAACACACAAGTTCGGTTTGTTAACTTAAGTGATAATCCACCTACATTTAATAGAAAATTCCACATAATCCATCAAAATATAGTTGTTACTAGGGTTTGGTCAAATTAGCAATTACAGATTACAAATTCCAAATTAGCAAATATCGAAACAACTCAATCATCTAGTAGCGCTCCTAAACAATTGAGAAGAACAATATAAACAATAAACTCAATGAATTCATCACATTAATCAAAAGAACTATAAAGCACAAAACTATTGGAATCTCATTTCTCGGGTCAAAAATTACCCCCAATCACATCTAGGTTTAGCTATCCATAAAATAATTACAAATAGCCATTGAAATCTTACAATACATGGAAAATATATAGATTAAAGAAGATAGAAAGCTTATTGATGAGAAGAACAAAAGATTGAGTCTTCAATGTCAAAGGGCCTTCATCTTCTTCTTCTCCAAAGCTCCGAAATCCCCCTCCTTCAAACTAGATTTTTCTTCCCCCTCTTTGGTCGATTTTTCCCCAAAAACTTGCCCTAAAAATGGTCTCCAAGGTGTATATTATAGTGTAGAGAGGAATGGAGACGGGTCGGGTTGAAATGGGTCGAGAAATTTTAAATTAAGAAATCGTGAGTCTTTCCCGGGTTCTGCTCTAGATTTATGTTTTGCGTACGCATAGCTTTTTATGTGCGTACGCACAATGAACTCAATTTATCTTTAGTCGCTGACTTTGGCGGGTGTGCGTACGCACGGTTCGCACAGGCAAATTCTGTGTCAGCTTCAATTTCTTCCTGGTTTTTCACACGATTTCACCCATCTTTCCACATTTATTCATATGAACACTCATGGTTTTGCTCGCCGAACTTAGGCATTCTTGCATCACAATGGTTTTGCCTCTTTTCTCGCTCAAATCCTTTAAATTAATACTCGACTCGGGTTTTTGCCTAAAAATTAAAATTAACTAAATTAAGCGACGAAATAAAATTGGAAACCAAACAAATATTGAAAGTTAAAAGATAAAATAAGTGCGAATCCCGCACTTATCACACCCCCAAACTTAAATCTTTGTTAGTCCTCGAACAAAGCTAAACAAACAAGCACGCAAATACACAAATTAAAACCAAATGATAATATAATAACAACAAACACACAAGAAGGATAGCTTGCCAATTTACTTCAAACATCACCTCAAACATAACTTATGAAATATTTACAAAAATGCTACACAAAACACTTCGAAACTCAAACCATGCTAGACTTGTGTGTGTGTGTTGTCAACCAATTCATCGCCATGCACAAGTTGATGGAATCCCGACTCTCAAAATGTCAAATTTTCCTTTCTCACTCGTGGGAAGGACACTCCTCCAAACTTGTTATTTTCTCTCTAGCCCAAGGTGTCAAACTTAAGGTTGTTCTCAAATCACTCATTCTTTCTCACTCAAGTTTGTTTGGATTGAACCGATAAAAGTGATCATCTCGTCATGCATTAATTCCCCCAAATTTAGAATGCTCAAACCAAACAAAATCTCATCAAACACCAATTTTTCAACAACAACCCCGGATGCTTATTCCTTTTCCAATGTAGGTTGTGATTGAGGAATTTTCTTCATCACATGGTCATTTAAGTTCAAATCAACCTCAAGTGCCACCATCAAGTGCATACAATGAATCACATGACACAAGTGCTTAATAATGAGTCCAACATGGAATGAGTGGATGAAACTAAACAAGAAGTAGCATTAATGTTCACACTTCATAAAACTGTGTAATGCAAGTACTCAAAAGCGAACTAGCAAAGCAATCCAACTCCACAAACAAGCATACAAACACAAATATATAACCCGAAAATTGAGTATTGACGAAACATTTAGCGAAAAATTTTAGCACATATCACAACAATCACGAGCACAAGCACAATACCACACCCCCAAACTTAAACTGTACATTGTCCTCAATGTAAACGTAAGAAATAAAGCGTAAGAGGTTCAAGTACTCCCCTAAATTTGGTTTTGACGACGATGATTGTGCGAGTGCTTGTTACTCATTGTTATTAATTGGAGTTCAACGTTTTGATCCAGCGCCATGAGGAACTGTCACATGGGAAACAAAAATAATAAAAAACAGAAAGATGTGATCACAAAAGAATGTCAAAAAGAATAATAATGGGTTACCTCCCATCCAACGCTTCTTTACAGTCTTTAGCTAGACTTTTCCTTTTCAAGGTTTTTCAATTGAATCTTCTAGTTGTATTTCCTCCATGTCTTGCGGTGTGAATGGTTCAAAATATGGCTTCAACCGATGCCCATTCACCTTAAACTCTTTCTCAGTTTAGAGGCTTTTGATTTCAACTGTGCCATAAGGAAATATATTAGTAACAACAAAAGGGCCAACCCATCTAGAACGAAGTTTACCTGGAAAAAGCTTAAGGCGTGAATGGAAGAGAAGAACTTTTTGCCCAACAACAAAGTTCTTTCTTGAAATCATTTTATCATGGTATGCCTTAGTCTTTTCCTTGTAAATCCTTGAGCTCTCACAAGCATCGTTCCGAATTTCCTCAAGTTCATTAAGTTGAAGTTTTCGTTGATCCCCGCGCCTCCAAAGTCCATATTAACTTGCTTGATTGCCCAAAAATGCCTTGTGCTCAAGTTCAACCGATAGATGGCAAGGCTTTCCATAAACCAACCGAAAAGGAGACATGTCGATCGGGGTTTTATATGTCGTTCTATAAGCCCACAATGCATCGTTGAGGCGAAGACTCCAATCTTTTCTATTTGGATTCACGGTTTTTTTGAGAATGGATTTGATCTCCCTATTCAATACTTCAACTTGCCCACTTGTTTGCGGATGGTAGGGTGTAGATACCTTATACTTGATGTTGTATTTCTTAAGTAGGGTCCAAAAAGAGTGGTTGCAAAAATGAAGTCCCTCATCACTAATAATAGCTCGAGGTGTTCCAAACCTTGCAAAAATGTCAGACTTGACAAAATCTACAACCACTTTAGAATCGTTAGTTCGAGTGGCCCTTGCTTCCACCCATTTCGACACATAATCGACGGCAAGAATAATGAAAAGATTACCATATGATGAAGGGAAGGGTCCCATAAAATCAATGCCCCAAACATTAAAAATTTCAATAACAAGTATAGGGGTTTGTGGCATTTGATTTCGGGCACCCAATGTACCAACACTTTGACATTTATCGCATGTTTACAAAAAAAAGAATGCATCCTTAAAAAGAGTGAGCCAATAGAACCCGCTCTCAAACACTTTGAGGGCCGTCCTCTTGGCACCAAAATGTCCTCCACATGCATAGGAATGACAAAATGAAAGAATAGTATGAAATTCATTTTCGGGTACGCACCATCTTATCAATTGATCCGCGCAATGCTTCCACAAATGTGGCTCATCCCACACAAAGTGCTTGACATTTTTCTTAAGCTTTTGCCTTTGAGCATCGGTCAAGTCACTTGGAATCTTCTTGGTGACTAAGTAATTGATGATGTCTGCAAACCAAGGATGTGTCTCTGAGACTTGGAGCAATTGTTTATCAGGGAAGTTTCTTGCAATGGTAGTGTCTCTTTTTCATGAATAAGGCGACTGAGATGGTCAGCTACAGAATTTTCACTCCCCTTCTTGTCTTTGATTTCAAAGTCGAACTCGTGCAAGAGGAGTATCCATCGAATGAGCCTCGGCTTTGCATCCTTCTTTGTGAGCAAGTACCTAAGAGCTGCATGATCAGAAAAGACAGTTACTTTAGTGCCAATAAGATATGAGCGAAATTTTTCTAAGGCAAAAATAACTGCTAAAAGCTCTTTTTCGGTGGTAGAGTAATTGAGTTGGGCGTCATTCAAAGTTTTTGATGCATAATAGACAACATGTGGTGTCTCCCATCTCGTTGTCCTAAAACTGCCCCCAATGCAAAATCACTTGCGTCGCACATCAACTCGAATGGTTTACTCCAATTTGGTGGTTGGATGACAGGTGTCGACGTCAAGAGTTCCTTCAAACTTTCAAATGCCTTTTTGCAATCTTCATCAAAGTGAAATGACACCTCTTTTTGCAATAGTCTACACAATGGTCTAGCACATTTTGAGAAGTCCTTGATAAACCTTCAATAAAATCCTGCACGACTAAGAAAAGATTGAATCTTCCTCACACTAGTTGGAGGGGTTAGAGAATGAATTAAATCAATTTTTGATTTATCTACTTCTATCCCCTTAGATGAAATGACATGACCTAGTACTATCCCTTGATCGACCATGAAATGACATTTTTCCCAATTAAGTACCAGGTTAGTGTCCATGCATCTCTTGAGTACAAGTGTGAGATTTTGCAAGTAATTATCAAAGGTATTACCATACACACTAAAATCATCCATAAACACTACAATAATGCTTTCAATGTAATCTGAAAATATACTTATCATGCATCGTTGAAATGTCGCCAGAGCATTGCAAAGACCGAAAGGCATGCGTCGATAGACGAATGTACCAAAAGGGCAAGTAAATGTTGTTTTCTCTTGGTCTCTAGAGCAATCACAATTTGGTTATAACCTGAATAACCATCAAGAAAATAATAGTGAGAATGGCCCGCCAACCTTTCCAACATTTGATCAATAAAGAGTAAGAGGGAGTGGTCTTTTCGGGTTGCACAATTGAGTTTTCTATAGTCAATAAAAACCCTCCAACCCGTTTGGACCCGGCTTGGTGCAAGTTCATTCTCCTCATTAGCTACCACAGTGATTCCGGATTTCTTTGGAACTACTTGAACCGGGCTTACCCACTTGCTATCGGAGATAGGAAAAATTATATCAACATTTAGCAATTTCAAGATTTCCTTCTTTACCACTTCCATCATAGGGAGATTCAAGTGACGTTGAGGTTCCCTTGATGTCTTTGCTCCATCCTCTAGCAATATCCGGTGCATGCACATGGATGAGCTTATCCCCTTGATGTCGGCTATTGTCCAACCGATAGCCAACTTATACTCTTTGAGTATCCGGATGAGTTTTTCTTCTTGGAGCATTGTGAGGTTCTTTGCAATGATTACCAGCAAGGTTTTCCTTTCTCCCAAGTAGACATACTTCAAGTGCTCGGGGAGAGGCTTGAGTTCCAAAGTGGGGGCCTGCACCACCGAAGGTAGAATTTTTTCTTCAGAAATCGGAAGAGTAATATAAGAAAGATCATACCTCGGTGGAACACTTGGAAGTATTTCAAGTGATGCCACCATCTCAACAATGGTCTCACAAACTTGTGCATTCTTACTCAATTTAGTGAGATCATCAACATCAATGCTTTTACTCAAAGTGGTATTCAATGCATCTTCACTTGATAAGTCAAAAATAATTTGCACTAAGGAATCCACAATATCCATGGAAAAGCAAGAATGAACATCACTAGGATACCTCCTCGCTTCAAAGATATTGAAGCGGATAATCTCACCATCAAACTCCATTGTTAAAGTACCGTCATGTATATCAATCTTCGTCCTCGCCGTTCTCATAAATGGCCTTCCCAAAAGCAAATGCAGCAATAATGTTGTAGATTCATCTTGCATGTTAAGCACATAGAAATTCGCCGAAAAAATCAATTGATTAACCTGTACCAAAACATCTTCCAAAACACCCTTTGGAAAAACATTAGATCTATCGGCAAGTTGAATGATAATGCCGGTTTCCTTAAGTGTTCCTAGATTTAGTGAAGCATAAATAGAGTATGGCATAACATTTATAAATGCTCCTAAATCTAGCATGGCTTTTTCAATTCTAGTGTTACCAATTATGCATGGGATGGTAAAACTTCCTGGATCTTTACATTTCGGTGGGAGTTTTCTTTGCAAAACGGCCGAGAGATTTTCTCCTACACTTACCACTTCATAGCCTTTTAACTTGCGTTTATTAGTGCACAAATCTTTGAGAAATTTAGCATAACGTGGCACTTGATAAATGACATCTAATAGTGGTATGTTTACTTGCATCTTGCGAAATGTCTCTAGAATTTCCTTCTCATGTTCATCTTTCTTAGATTTAGCAAATCCACTAGGAAATGGGGGAACGAGAACATAAGTAGAAATGGGGTTTTTAGGAGTTACCTTGGATTTCGAGGTTGGAGAGACTTTTTCCACTTTCTCACTTGATGAGTCCTCCTTTTGCTTTGGCTCCTCAACATGAACATTCATTTCCCTTGGTGCCTTCTCTAAAAAAATTTCACTTCTAAGTGTCACGGCGTTGGCATTTTCTCTCGGGTTGATTGCTTGAGAGGGGAGTTTTCCCGATCCTTGAGCTTCCAACTTACCCACGGTGTTGGTCAATTGGCTCATTTGTGTCTCCAAACTTTTGATTGAGGTTATAGTCTCTTGTTGAAATTGCATTGTGCTTGAGGCAAGAGACTTAACCATGTCTTCAAGAGACATACTTGAACTTGGAGGCGTTGCTTGTTGGCGAGGTTGGAATTGTTGTTGTGATCTCTCAACTCGGGATTGTATGTGTTGGAGTAGGGATCATATCTTTGCCTTTGTTGCATTGGGAATCCTCCAATGGCATTTGTTTGTTCTGCGGTCCCTTCTTGTAGTGTCAGGCATCTATCGGTGTGGTGACTCGAACTAGAACAAATCTCACACACATTAACTTGTTGCATTGACCCACGTGCCATTTGTTGCACAAGGGATGTAAGTAGCACTCATTTCATTTACTTGTTTAACCAGCACATCCATTCTACTCCCGAATTGTTGAGAGTTAGCGGCCATGTTGGCTATCAATTCTCTAGTAACCACCGGCATTTTATCCATTAAAACTCCACCACTCGCCGCATCTATCATACTTTTTTCCATTGGAAGCATCCCTTCGTAGAAGTATTCCAAAAGAAGTTGCTCACTTATTTGGTGGTTTGGGCAACTAGCACATAGTCTTTTGAACCTCTCCCAAAATTCATAAAGATTCTCCCTTTGTGATTGTCGGATGTTACATATCTCCTTTCTAATGTTTGTAGCCTTTGAAGTCGGAAAATACCTCTCAAGAAGAGCTTTTGCATCTCATTCCATGTGGTGATGACTCCAGAATGTAGATAATAGAGTCATTCCTTAGCGGTGTCCGCGAGAGAAAAAGGGAATGCTCGCAATTTAACTTGATCTTCCGATATTCCCGTTGGTTTCATGCTTGAGCAAACCACATGGAATTCTTTTAAGTGCTTGTTGGGATCTTCGCCGGCAAATCCATGGAAGGTGGGGAGAAGATGGATCATCCTGGATTTAAGCTTAAATCCCCATTCTATTAGAGGATATTAAATGCATAGAGGTTGTTGGACAAAGGTTGGTGCGGCAAGTTCATTTAGTGTTTGGTTAGCATCCGCCATTTCGGGCTCAATTTGTTTGGACTCACTTGAAGAATCAATACCTAAGTTCCTTAGAAGTTTGGTTGGAGAATCTCCTTCCTCACTTCCCGATGTGTCAACCTCTTTTCTTGATCTTAGATTGTAGTGTGATGTTTTTTTTTTTGCTCATTCACAACCTAAGAGGTCAAGAAAAGCAAAAATAAGATAGAAGCAACAAAAAAAAAAAAAAAAGCAATTAACAAATTGATAAACAATCCCCAGCGACACGACGCCAAAATTTGATCGCCACCAAAGGGGCGTAAAAAATAAGTTCCTTACTCGGCTCAAAACAAATGTCGTTCGAATAGTATAATGCAAGCAAGGGTCATTACTCGCAGAGAATTGGTTCAATTACATTAATTGCACTAAAAGAAAATAAACAGCGAAAGCATGTAAATGGGGAGGGGGGGTTTTGATTCATCCGCTTAACTAAAGAACATAACAAATTAAAATGACGCTAAACTTGAAATGCAATAAAATTAAATAATGAAGGCGAAAGGTCAACAAAAGAGAGAGTGTGATCGGGGTATAATTCTTTATCGCTAGAATGATTTTCCAATTCAATTTTCACAAAGGATTTTCGTTCTAACAATTAACAACAATTCGAGAATAATCACAAGCTCGATTACCCCAAACCCTCCTTAGATTATAGTTGAATAAAATAAGCTCTTTACCTAACCCTAATCATCAAACAACCTAAGATAAGATCGCTAGATTAAATTTAACGAAAGCATTTATACAAGAGAGTCGAATTGAATTAAGCACAAAAACACAAGTTCGGTTTGTTAACTTAAGTGATAATCCACCTACATTTAATAGAAAATTTCACATAATCCATCAAAATATAGTTGCTACTAGGGTTTGGTCAAATTAGCAATTACGGATTAAAAATCCCAAATTAGCAAATATCGAAACAACCCAATCATCTAGTAGCACTCCTAAACAATCGAGAAAAACAATATAAACAATAATCTCAATGGATTCATCACATTAATCGAAAGAACTATAAAGCACAAAACTATTGGAATCTCATTTTTCGGGTAAAAAATTACCCCCAATCACATCTAGGTTTAGCTATCCATAAAGTAATTACAAATAGCCATTGAAATCTTACAATACATGGAAAACATATAGATTAAAGAAGATAGAAAGCTTGTTGATGAGAAGAACAAAAGATTGAGTCTTCAATGTCAAAGGGCCTTCATCTTCTTCTTCTTCTTCTTCTCCAAAGCTCCAAAATCGCCCTCCTTCAAATCAGATTTTTCTTCCCCCTCTTTGGTCGATTTCCCCCCAAAAACTTGCCCTAGAAATGGTCTCCAAGGTGTATTTTATAGTGTAGAGAGGAATGGAGACGGATTGGGTTGAAATGGGTTGAGAAATTTTAAATTAAAAAATAGCGAGTTTTTCCCGGGTTCTGTTCCAGATTTATGCTGTGCGTACGCATAGCTTTTTATGTGCGTACGCACAATGAACTCAATTTATCTTCAGTCGCTGGCTTTGGCGGGTGTGCGTACGCACGGTCTGCAGGCCTGTGCGTACGCACAAGCAAATTCTGTGTCAGCTTCAATTTCTTCCTGATTTCTCGCTCAAATCCTTTACATTAATACTCAACTCTGATTTTTGCCTAATAATTAAAATTAACTAAATTAAGCGACGAAATAAAATTGGAAACCAAACAAATATTGAAAGTTAAAAGATAAAATAAGTGTGAATCCCACACTTATCAGAAAGTTTTGCCCAGTCCTATTAATATTTGTTTGATATTGTCCAAAAGACGTGTCAATTAAATTACCTTACTTAACTTAAAATTGTCGTCTCAAAAAATAAAATGGCAAGTAAGGGTCATTCCCGCAGAGGATTGGATCAATTTTGTCAATTGCAAGTAGAAAGTAAAATACAGAATTAATTAAATGGGGATAGTTTGAAATCAAAGATAGGAAAGTGTGATCGAGGGATATTTCATTACCATGAGAATGATTTTTCTTTCAATTACCACAAAAGATTTTCGATCTCAAGATTAACAACAATTCGAGAATAATTACAAGTTCAATTATCTCAATCTCTTCTTATATATTAGTTGAATAAAACAAGCTCTTTACCCAACCATTTTCATTAAACAACCTAAAACAAACTCTCTAGATTTAATTTAACAAAAGCATTGCGACAAAAGAGATTAATTGAATTAAGGGCAAACTCGCAAGCTTGGTTTGCTTACTTAAGTGCTAATCTACATACATTCAATTGAAAATTTCACATAATCTATTAAAATGTAATTGTTATAAGGTTTTAGAATAAATAACGATTACGTACTATAAATCCCAAAATAGCATTCATTGAATCAATCCAGTCATTTAGTTGTACACCCAAATAATCAATAAGAACAAAATAAACATTTAAAGCAATGGATTAAAAACATTAATCAAGAGAACTATAAAGCACAAAGTAATAGAAAATCATTCTAGAATTTGAAATCACCCCCAATCACATAAGTGTTTAGTTACCCATGAAATATTCACAAATAACTAACAAAAACTTACAACACATTAATGAAAAATAAATTAAAGAAAGATAAACTTATTGATAATGAGATAAATGATTGAGAAATCTTCAAAATTAATAGGTCTTCTTCTCCAAGCTTTCCCAAAATACCCAAGAGAATCAAAAGAAAAAGAAGGAAAAAGAAGTAAAGTAAAAGAAAGGGAAAATGAAGTGAAAAATGGAAAATAAAAAATGAAGAGGAAGCTGCCCAAATCCAGCAACAGGAGCCCGATTTTTGTCCCAGCAAGCCAGATTTAAAATTTATAACCTAACCAAAAATTGCAAGCCAAGTCCCCAAGTTTTGGAAGAAAGTGCAAAATGGTCCCTCGACTTTCCAAAGGGTCACCTGTAGATGCAGCGCCTACAGCTATGGCGCTGCAATGCCAGCTCACTTTTTTCATTTTTGCAGCCCAAGTCCTTCAACTTTCGACACTTGTACATTTCGGTCCCCAAAATTATATTTTTTTACACTTTTGGTCCTTTTTCTTTTCTTCTTGCATTTTCTCCTCCAATTTTGGATTTTAGCCACGGAACACCTACAAAATAGAATATAACTATATTAAATAGCAAAATATTAATGAAAACTCACAAATATCTAAATTTAATGGTCCAAATAAGTACAAAATCCCGCACTTATCATTGTTGTTTGTGAATTTTTCTAGTAAAGTGATTTTCATGTGACTTTTTGCATTGTATGATGTAGGCATAAACATTTCAATGATGAAAATTCTATTATCTCTCATTGCTTCTACTCTGGTTATATTGGTATATCTACCAAACAGTGGTGGTACGAATTGATTACTCAGAACGAATGTTTGGAAGATACGGTAGGTTATTTCACTAGTTGGTGTTTTAGGATCCTTTTATATAATTTTTAGTACAATTGTTGATTTTGTCATTTTCCCTTTTTTGTAGCATAGCGATGCGTGTTTCTATTACTTGAGAAATATGTTAAGACATGGACATGGACCCATGGTATGAGCATATAGGCTACAACCACAGACTTTCCATTTGATAGCCCAATGAGAGGTCTGTATAGTGAATTTTGTCAAAATAAGTCTTCTCTAAAGAAGCAGACTTCTCTTCTTTCATATGTTATCGGATTATATATGCTGTGTAATATAAGTTGGAACCTTGTTGACCATGTGCTTTTGCCAATGAGAATGTCCAATTTAGCCCATTGGATTCTCTGTAATTTTGACATTCAACATATATGCCTCAATTTATATAATTCGTACCACAAGATTGTGAGGAAAGCTATAGTACTTGAGACTGTTAAACCATTTTCTAATACAATTCCTCATCTTCTTTTTTATACTGGCTTATTTGAGAGAAAAGATATTTCAGAAGAAGATGTTTTGGAACCATTGATCATAAAAATGGTTCCAAAACTTCCACGGCAATATAATAGGTTAAATCGCTTTCTAAAGATTTTTTTTTTTTTAATTTTCATTTGACATTCAGGTATTTAATTGTCCAAATTCTTTTTCTATTTTGTATGCAATGGAGATTGTGGAATATATGTAATTAAGAATGCCCATTATTTCATTAACGAAATGTTAAATGAAATGCCAAAAACATTGTACATCATTTAACATTCCACATATTAGAAAAAACTTGGTAGCTCAATTACATTGCTTATGAAAAGAAGAAGCAAGATGAGGAATATGTTACAGGTAATGAATGGGTGTCAGAGGAGACTGATTAGTAATATGTTGATGTGATGGAGAAGAAGATGATTTTGAAGAAGGGAAGACATGTCTTGTTATGTAATGATTGATTTAGTTATTAGAATATTTTGTGGATTTACATAAATTGGTTGGTAATTGATGTTTTGTATTTAATGACTGATTTGATAAAAAGTGATAATGTTAACAGTGGTAGCACATCTTCAATTGTTAATTTTTGAAGTTGAACATGTTTTCTTTACAATATCAATGAAGGAGTGATATTGGTGATGTAGCTGATCAATATTAGCACTCGTGCTTAACTATAACATGTTTGTAGCGTCTAAGATGCTAGCAGCTTGTATGTCAGTTTTTGTTAAAAAAAGTGACAATCAAGATCGAACATATCCTACTACTCCAAAGTACTCTATTTCATTATCTGTTCGAAATTGCAATGCATATACTGTTCTAGCAAGGTTTAGAAAGAAGAAGTATCTACTAACCATTCGATTTTGTTATTAAGCATGCTTTCTAAAGATGTGTTTTTTTTTTTGAAGTTTTGAACATGTTTTCTTTACAATGTCAATGAAGTAGGGATATTGTTGTTGTAACTAATCAATATTAGTAATAGCGTTCAAGAATTACAATGTGTTACATAACTATAACATGTTTGTAGTTTTTAACATGTCAGCTTCTTGTATGTCAAAAAAGTGACATAATGGCACATTTTTTAACAAAAAAGTGATATTGTATCACTGATTGTTGTAATTTGATATTTTGTATTCATGCCGAAAGGCTCAACGGAAGATGTTAGAACTTAGTTGATTTATTAAGTAACAATGCTTCTAATTGTGGATCTAATGTCAATGGAGTATGATATTCATCGTCACATACACATACACATACACATAACAAAGCATTTTTTAACAAAGTCATATCCATTAAAATCTATCGTCACTTTTTTATTAATAATGTCACATACATAATAAACTTTAGAATTGATATATTGCCTAAAGTATTTTAGCAGTTTTAGAATATTTGAATTAAAAACAGTCGAAAACAAAACATATCAAATAATTTAGTTTCAAATGTCTTCCAACATCATTTTTTTGTGGTTTCTTTTTCACATTTGTTGGATTTTGAAATGATCTATGATTATGGTCATTATTGTTCCACTACATGTTTGGATATACATATATGTTGTATAATATATCGGACAATGTGAATACGAATATCCTTTCATCTTTGCAATAACCGCAAGTGAGCGTGCACACAGAATTTTGTTCACTTGAAATTGTGCGTGTTCTTTCTTCCATATTCAACAAATATGAGATATAACCATTATTAACTTGGTACAATATCGAACTTGAAGTTGATACCTGTGTGCATAATGCATCAAAATACTCTATCAATAAATTTGTTACTATTTTATATTTACGGAAGATTTAAAGTGAAAATTCAATATAAATAGAGAGAGAGATTCTATTTTGTATTTGTGTATATATATAGAGAGAGATTCTACATTGTGACTGTAGAGAAAATAGGGTGAGATGACAATGGGAGTGGGAAACTATTGAGAATGAGAACTATGCACTATTTAGGGTCTGTTTAAGTCACATTATTTTTAAAAAATATAATTTAAAATAGTAGATTGATGGAGAATGTGTGGTTAAAAAATAAGATTTTTTTTTTTTTGAATTTGCACGTAATATTATTTTGTTGAAAAATGTGTGGTTGAAAAGAAGAAAAAAAAATACAATTTGAAAAAAAAAAATGGGGATCAAACAATGACGTAGTATACATATGTGGAGTGGGTATGATGTAGTATCGTGGAGTGGAATATATATATATATTACATAAAAAAAAAAAAAAATTAGTACCTGATTTTTTAAATTGAAATTTGAAAAGTAGGATTTAAGTCTTTTTTTTCTCATTAATTAATCACATTTTGGACTCCATTTTAATTTTGATACATTTATTTTTCTTCTTTTCAACTACACATTTTTTAATAAAATAATATTAGATGTAAATTCAAAAAAAATTCTTCTTTTTTAACCACACATTCTCTAAAAAAAAATTATCATTTCAAAATACATTTCTCCCACAAAATCTCATTAAAATAGAACCCAAAAACAATGGCTAAATAATGTTAGTCCGTTACTTAAATTGTCAAATCCATCAATTAATTAATTACACAAATATACCAAATACATCAATCAATTAAATCCTCACTTTCATCTTCCACTACTCACCCTTTTTGTTTGACCTGCTAGGATTCTGATCAAGGTGGCAATTAATATGAATTATTATCCTGATTTATCAATCAACTCAACCAATCAATATATTCATATTAAGCCTCTTGTTTGTTAAGGATTAAATTCAAGAGTTTAATATAAATCAAAATTGACCATTAATTTTAACCACTCAACTTTTTAATCTCACATTTTATCAACTTTGATCAAAATCTACTAAAAAGATTTAATTTTAATCTCAACCAAACAAAGGCTTAATATTCAAGATTGACATATAATAATATGCGAAGGCTACCTATGTGACAGGATAAGTCATCTAACACGACAACGCCTAAAATGTCGGATCAATGTGAATACAATCCCTTCATTAGTTACATCCTAATTATGTTAATCTTTATCTTTAGCTATTGACTCAATGAGTTGTATTTGAAATTCCTTTCAAATCATAAAATCACTTCGGTCTAGGCCTTTCAATATCAATACTCAAGTATACCAATGAGTAATGACATGTTATATTCCCATACTATCTAGAAAATGATGAATCCCATCATGAACATCCATTAATATTCATGTGATTCCGGACATATCCAATTATTGGTGTATTAGCAACCCCAAATCAAATATAATTACATCCAACACCATCAAAGTATTTCGATCCATGCATAAGATTATGTGGTAATTTTAAGTCTAAGGATCAGTTTCACAATCGTTTTTGAGAGATAATCCATTAAAACTGAAATAATCACCCATGTAGAATTTCCATGGCTGGCCTCCAATGATCTTGTTCATCTAACAAGCATACACATAGCTATTGGAGTGTTCTCACACTTTAGTTCACGAGTTCAACCACTCTCTTCAAAAGAGAGGAGTGTCATGTGTCCATACGACTAGTAATAGTTCAAAAAATAAATTAACATGTTATATATTTTACAATTACAACTCCTTGTAATTAACATAAAGAGTTTGCTTATTGAGAGGTCTGCTTTCCTTTTTCGTTAATCTCAAATTATAGACTATTTTCCTTATGGAGAGCATAATAATTTTTTTAGTTTTCTAATATGTCTCTTTTTAATGTGTCTTGATATCAATAAATATGAACTACTTCTACTTAAATTATTATTTAATGTAAATGTATATTAGAAAAAAATGAAATTAAAATTTATATTTCAACTATATTAATTATATTTTTTTAAATGAAAGTGAGTCTAATTTTATGGGATGAAGGAAGTATTTAATAACTTAAACCCCAATTGTAATTTTTTGTACATTTGTACAATTTATTGTATGATCAAACTTGGTCAAATCTTGTTATAATTTTGGGACAATCTAGGTTTGATGGGGGAAATCTAATATTTCTTCGTCTAGATTATATCATCCTTTTGAAAAGAAGAAGTCTTTTTTTTTTTTTTTTTTTTTTTTTTGGGACAAAGGTTGAAAATAAATTTAGTTAAGTGTACTTTTCTTTTAAAAGATTGTACTTGACCAATATGAAGTGCAAGTTGGCGACACGTTTCATTTTTCTCTATTTCCATATATAAAAATCCGTAACTGAGACAACTAGAAATTCAACATTTGCTGTCTCCAAAATTAACTTAGTTGTCGTAGAATTTTGAGCAAAAATCTAAAAATTAAAAGAGATAAAAATTCCAACTATCGAGTCGTGATGAGGATTTTCCAATTATGAAATGTTAATTAAAAAAAAAGTTTACACACACACACACATTTCGCGGCTTTAGCCATTTTTAGAAAAGTTACTCAAAATAAAAGGAATTATCTTGTGGTAACTTTTTAGTTCACAAAATTTTCATAGATGAATCGAAAAGATGACGCTATAAGATACTGGAAACATCCCACATGCTACAACTTCTTCAAGATCATTTTTTTTTCCCAATTTACTGATGTTAACTCTTTCTGACTAAACTAAAAAAAAAAAAAAAAAAAATTATAATAATAAAAAATAATTTGACTAACAAAACCTTGTCATTCAACGGAAAAATTAAAAATAAAAAAAGAAAGAAATTTATGAAGTCTCATTTTCACACACAATCCTGACTTTTCTTCTTTCATTTATGTATTTGTAGTACGAGAAAATTACATTGGGTGACATTTTTTTCTTTTGTATTTACAAAAATGTCACTTTTTTGAAATATTTGTAATAATATCATTTTGGCATGTTTTTGTACATTTTTGCTCCTGTTCCTAAATTTAAATATATTTATGTACTTCAATAAAAGTGATTTGACCAGATGAAATATTATACAAATCTGACAGTTTGACTACTTTAAGAAAAATGTCACATTAAAGTGATTTGACTATTTCAATAAAAATGTCACATTAAAGTTATTTGACTATTCCGACAGTTTTAAAATGTTGGGTTTCGACAATTCAAATGTCATTCCCGACGTTTTCGAAATGTCTAGTTCGATATTTCAACTATCGGGACTTGTCGAAAAAGATGACACATTGTCCGGTCGTCGAAAAACCTGAAAACATGATACAATGTCCAATACCTTGGAAGAATGTGTTAGAAATATTAATAGTCATAATTAATTCTTAACTGCAACATCTTCCAAAAATTAATAACTCAATGTGCTTCATTAATTATGATTCATTATGGAATTTTTCACATTTGCCAAAATGATATTGTTAAAAATTTTCTTTTAAAAAATATTTCAAATATAAAGCACTCATCATCAATAGTAGTTTAAAAAGTTTCAAAAAATGTGATCATATTGTGTTTAACATTTAATAAATAGTAAGCTATAAAAGAAAATGTAAACATTTTTTTATGAACTAACATCTCAAAATGAATGGAAACTCCAATAGCTTGATCAAGGAATGAAGAAGATGTAGGGAAAGTTAGAGTTTGTTAATGGGGAAGGAAGATATTAGAAGAGTTAACATAAAATTACTTTGGAGAATTTTTGTATTAACAAAATTCATATTTAACAATATAATATACAAATATCTAATATTTATAATATAAAAATTGAATCATCACATCAAATATTAATGATAATGAAAGTTAGTCTTAATGAGCATTAAATATCATTAAATACTCCTAGAATTGTGAGTTTAATGGTAATATGGATTATTTACACCTAAAAAGTGACATTTTTGATAAAATCACTTGTTAATGAAAATTTTTGGTGCATTTTCAAAAACAGTGAAAATTCCCCTATTTGTATTTCTTTCGGCGAAAAGAGGAAATACCACGTGTTCTCTTTCCTATTTTCGAGTCATTTTCTATTTTCGATTTTCTAAAATATTGAAAACGCGTTCTCTTTTCTATTTTCGAAAATGAGTTTTTGAAAACGGCTGAAAATTTTGTGAAAAAATAAAAAATAATTTTTTTATGTTTTGGCTATTTCTTCACAAATCTGTCAAAATGTAAAAAATACGGGTTGTAAAATATTTTTTTAAAATGATAAAAAGAACTAGCTTTTAATAATTTCAAAATAAATGCTCAAAACACAAAATACAAAATGAATTCAAAACTTAAAACGCAGACAGAAGAGAACGCACTCAACAACTCGGCGTTTGACTTTTCTGAAATCGAGTTGTTATAATAAATCGAACACCCACCACTGTTATTACGACCCCTTTTTCCCCTTGATTTTGATGGGTCTGAATTTCTGGGTTCAATCAAAACAAAATGGTAATATGCTCAGTTGCAATCTGAAGTTTTCTTAAATAATTTTTGTATCTGATTTTTGCTTTTGATTTCCTGAATTATAGAATTCTGTGAATTTTACACGTTTCTGCAAATTCATTGTTGTGGATTTGATGATCGAATTTAATTTGTTTCTATCTTATTCTGTAATCTGTATTTTGTTCAATTCTTCTTGATTCATTTGTTAACTTGGTGTTGGTACTGGGTGATATACACTCTCACTTATACTACCCTCTTCCTCGTGCCAACATCTACACTCTTGATTTTAAACTCGTCTATCACATCACTGCACAGATTTCCTCCATATAGGTAGTAATGTCATCCAAGTGGTACATATAGCATTATTTGTGGTATTATATGAACTTTTGCGAATCCTAATTTTTGTGTTCTTTGTATTACTTTTTATATATTCTTGTTCTGTTTTATATGAATCTGTGTTTCTTTCAAGTCTAGTTACGTTGAATGGCTTATTTCACTTCTTGAAACTAGCAGATTAATCTACTCATTTATATGCTGTCTGTTTTTGTCAATTTCATGCCTGAATCATTTGACTTTCCAACTTTAGTGCCTGTTCAAGAATTTTTTGATTGCGATGTCTGCTTTGTGACAAATTTTGGGTATGGCTGGCAATTAGGCTTCGTAAACCAGGCTTGAGGCGGCTCAGTCTCATGCTGGTTTACTGCTCCTAACATTGGGTGTTTAGGATGGATTTGATTCTGTCATCCCCCACCTCCACCAAAAAAAAAAAAAAAAAAAGACGAAAAAGAATAAAGATCTAGTGAACTATTGCCCGGTCTATAATAAGTCAAATCTGATTCTCTAGGCTATGCAGCTTATTTAGAAAGAAGAACTTAGTTTCTATCTGGATATGAACATATTTTGTTATGCAATTGCATAATGTCAAATATGCAGTCCTTCTTCTCAGTACACCTAGCCTATGTTTGGCCCATGTTTGTAAATTGTTTATAAACACTAACGTTACTTTTTTCTCTACACATTTCGGGGGGGGAACCACAAGTACTGCCCACTTATCCACCACTCTTTTCTATCCAATTTATTATTTATACCATTTATGAACACTTCCCAAACATGCTTCTAGATAATTTGAATCAGGATTGCCTTGCCTCTTATAGGAAAGCCTTAATTAAGAAGCTGATATTTTGGTGTGATTGTTGAGGAATGATATGAGGCGTGGAAAGCCAACCTATCGCTAATTTCTTAGTTGTTGATAATGCGATGGCTGTGAATTTCATGGGTTTCCTTTATTGGAAGTGACATAAATTTAGTATAGAAAGTGTTCCTTCACCCTGGTGGTGTCGGTTTATCTTTCCAGGCACAGTCGATGCGTATTCTATCATTATCCCGTTTACATCTAGGTTGCAGCTGTTAGCTCGAATCCGTTTACATCTAGGTTACAACTGTTAGCTGTTGGTTTTACATAATATATTCATCTTTGTCTTAAATTATTTTGAACTGGTTCTTGATGCAGTTGTGTAACCTTGCAGATTTGTAAGGATGTTGAGATGCTATTAGCTGGTTGAATGCACTGACTTTTTGTTTTCTAAAGGACTTTGAATTGAAAAAGTTATGTCTTTGGGTAATATCTCTATGAATGGCCACAAAGATATTGAGATTCAGCCACAAAGCTCAGATTTTGCTAGCAGGTAAATGAAGAACCTTCTTTTATGAAGGTCATTTACATGGATGTTTATTCCTTAAATCTCACCTCAATTTCCCTGTGTGAACAGGCACAACAGTGCAGCAAGTTCTGTATCAAAGAATGTGAAGGGAAAAGACCACATTCAAGATCAAGAAACCATGGTACTGGTACTTAATGTTAGTTACTACATATATTGGTACTTCTACTGTTTATGTCATAACGTAATGTTTTATTAAAAGTATTGTTACTCCATGTTTCCTGATTTAGTATGCGTGCAGGAACTTTATTCAAAGGCTAGATCACAAAAGATGGAAATCCTGTATCTTCGAGAACAAATTGCTCTTGCAAGTATCAAGGTAAGATGTGTGTTTTTAGATTAAAAAAATTACTGATCTAACATATCCTCTGGGAAGATTATGCTTTGTCATTTATGACGTCAGGAATCACAGCTGTTGAATGAGAAATATGCCCTAGAGAGAAAATTTTCTGAGTTGCGAATGGTTTGTATATTTTTCTTACGGGCCTTGGTCCTTAGTCCTATATTGCTAATCACTGGCATTTTTTTCTTTTCTTTGCTACGATAAATAATGTCTATTGTAATTTCATTTTTTTATGTGATAGATTCTAGATGAGAAGCAAAATGAAGCTATAACTTCTGCATCAAATGAGTTGGCCCGTAGAAAAGGCGATCTTGAAGTAAATTTAAACTTACTCAACGAAATAAAGGTAAATCCTTGATTAGTCTCTGATTCTGTCATATTTAAATTTTTTGGTACTATTTGTTGTCTTTTGCCCTCGAGTAATGCTATCTATTGATTTAAACCAATTGTAGGATGTGAGGTCAATTTGGTTAAGTGCTACATAGTATTATTCTTTTGTAAACTAGACATACTTTTTGTTAGAGCTGCATAAAATAAAACGAAAGTCATTGTTTTCCAAATCAGGCAAAATTTTACATGTTTCTTTCAAGGACCTCTTTTTTCTCCCATTGTTGCCAATATTTATACTAAGCGTAGAATGGGAATCTTTGCTTTGTTCTACCTCTCAGAAAGAACTGAAAAGTGGTTGTGCATGTTATTTGAAGTTCTAAGATGAAGACGTGGACAGTACTTACATGCCTATTGTCTCATGTTTAGCAAATTCGAAAGGTCCACTTTGTTTTTAATATTAGTGCGTCTTTGAATCTGACTGAAATTCCCATTAATCCATATGAAATACCTTGCTAGAGATCTTGCAACTCATATGAATATGCTGTGTTCAATACTGTAAATTTTTTTATTGTAGTTATGTTATCACCATTCAATCCTCACATAAATTTACAGGTTATTTTGGTATAAATGACTTTTTTTTTTTTCCTTTCCTGCAAATTTGTTTAACTGTGTAGAATCTAACTTCTTGAAATAGTTCATGTCATTGGGTGCACTATCTGTCAGTCAATACTCTGTCTGTCCCTCCCCCCCCCCCCCCCCCCTCTCTTACACTTTCGCTTGTTATCCTCAATATTCAATCTGATTCAGGTTGCAGAGAATGAGAAACATATCTTTATGTCATCCATGCTAGGGATATTGAGCGAGTATGGTGTTTGGCCTCATATTACTAATGCCTCTGCCCTCACCAACAGCATAAAGGTGTGATTACAGCATAGAGTAATATACTTGCGATGCTATAATCCTCTGGCTTCATTAGATCATCATATCACATCTATTGCATGCTGTCAAAATCCCTAATCCATTAAGGGAATATTGATGTTGGTTCTAGTTACCATAGATAGGATATTATGATTTGTTAGAGATTGTAGGAGATTTATTTTCCTTTTCTATGTATTCTTCTTGTACCACTTGCTGTACAAAATTAACGTGGAAAATAAAGATTTCCTTGTTCCTCATTTCATCTTCATCTTCTACACATGAGATAAACTTGCAAGCCATGTTTCTCTTTCTTTTGGCCCCATGAAACATTGTCCACTCGTAGTGGGTACTAAAGGATTTCTTTATCTTGGACATGCAAGCCATCATTCTGTTGGACCTAAAAAATTTCTCTGCTAGAAAAGTTTTTACTCGGGAAGAAATGTAACTGGCCTTATGGGTGATAAAACAAATGTGACTATGTTTTCATGGATTTTGATGTGGCACAAAGCAAGCTTTCCTATGGTGTGATTACAAATTTTCAATATGTATTAACCTTGGTTTAACTCCATAAGATGACAATGATCCATCCAAATTCGAAAAAGTTTCTTCTTCTATCTTAGTTTTATGATAGTTCAATAGATATAAACCTTCTTAATAAGGCTTGCACGCTCAGGTCATTTTCTTTTTCATGCTTTGAGTTCTTTTAATTTTTGCAGAACTTACACGACCAACTGCAGTTGAAGATAAGAACTTCACATGTAAGATCATCATTTATTGCTTTTGTGAGCTCCTTGTTATTATGAATTTTATTGTATTCAATGGCACAAAGGATTTAGCTCTTATCCTTATGCAAAATGAACTCTTTGCCCTCGTAGTTAACACACACTGTTGACATGAATGAATGAATAGTTTGTTTTCTATTGAACACCCATTAATGTCGCAATTTTATTTGTATATATTATTATATGCAGATTATTCAGAAAATTAACTCTTTGCGCTAGTAGTTTATGGCACACTGTTGACTTGAATGAATGAATAGTTTGCATGCTATTAAACACCCATTGAGTATATTCGCAGATCTATTTATATATATGCGGTGTATTCAGATAATATGGTATATCATCATGTACACACACATACACTGTGAGGCATCAACTTCAGAATAATTGTTATCAACAGTCTTGACAATTGGCTAGTGCTTGCATATTATTTAATAGTGAAAATTAAGAGAGGTTTGTTATTACATCTTTAATTACTTCTCTCTAATTATGATTGGTACCCCACAATTCCTTTATCCTGGTCTCCTATAAGTGGACTAGAATTACCACCTATATCTTAAGAATATATGTGTCATTGGTTCGGATTTATTATTGCATGTTGCCAACTATGAGCTGCTTGGGCAGGTAAAGGGTTTGAGTATCAATGCTTTTGGTGAAGCAATTGGAGTATAACACACCACTATCATGTTTCAGTAAATCACTTAACAAATTAGAAATTTCTAATGCTAATCAAGTCCAAATAATCGGGTGAAAGAACTGATATAATATGGGATTTTTGCTTATTCTGTTGGTTGGACTTGAATCCTAGAGCTTGTAGTCTTGTCGCCTCAGCTTTCACCATTGGAGTTGGGCCTCATCGGCAAGTTTAAAAGACCCGGCATATGAATAATATGTTCAGTACCAGCGAGCTCTTTTTTTGTTAGTTTTGCTTTGAATAGTCTATGTGATACATTGATTGATTGATTCAGGACATGGATATTATATTTGGAATATCGTGCATGGAATGATGTCTGCACTTTCAAAGATAATGAGGCATATTCCCTTCACTCAAAATTAATTATGATTATTACATACTTCTTTGAGCTCATGTTAGATCATTTCTTAGATTTTGCTACTTCCCTTTTACCTTCCTGAGAAAGCTTTCTGCCGACTATTTGAAGTTGAGTAAATTTTGATAACCTTGCAGTTACATTTGAGTTTGCATTTTCTGAACTAACATTCCCCTAAGTTACTTCGTTTAAGCTAGTTAGTCATCAGTTGATGAAGTTCTATTTCTTTCTGGGTCTAATTTATCCTGTAAACTCTAATTATAATTATACTACTAAAGTATTCATGTCTCACATTTAACTCCATGTAATCTAGTGAATTTATCCACTATGATAAAGCCATGCCAATGAAAAACTTTGAAACTAAACAATTGCACTTAAAAACCATAGAATTTTCTGTTAAAGAAGTGTTTTTTTCCCATCAAATGCCAGATGATTTCTGTATAGGCAAATATTGCGAACCATTCTTTGCTTTCCCATTTGAAAGGAGATACTTATTTCATAGGTCTACCTTTTGTGGTGGTTGAACTCAATGTTAGCTTGTTACTCTGGACCTCTGATTATAATTTTGTCACCATAGGGGAAATCATATTTATCTAAACCAGATAAATTACAAGAACATGATTCTCGAAATGTATTTTTTTTGTGTTTACCCTTCATTCTCAGGTATTATACTTGTGGGGTAGTCTGTGAATGGAACTAATAAGGGAAAATCACCATGCAGGCCAAACTGCAAGAGTTAAGTTTGATGATTGAAAATGATGCTAGAAATTTTTTCGACAAAGAAACTCCT
Organism: Osmanthus fragrans; assembly: GCA_019395295.1. NCBI lineage: Eukaryota > Viridiplantae > Streptophyta > Magnoliopsida > Lamiales > Oleaceae > Osmanthus > Osmanthus fragrans. The sequence continues at coordinate 18,950,009 of CM033356.1, read as the reverse complement.
AGTACAAGTTTTATGAATGATCGACTCCCGAGCAGTTCTATGGTACTGTGATTGTCTACTTTGATTGCCTCACTCTAAATTGCTTCTTTTAATCCATTATTTCTCTCTCGTTCTTAAAGAAAGAATTAATTAATTTTTATTCTCCCCTTTTCAGGGTGTTCATGGTTTTTCACACTATAACCAGTATGTTGAGGGGCAACATTCGGAACCGACCAATAGCTTGTCAAGATATGTACAAGGCATCAATCCTACAGGAATGACAATGCCCAACACTGATAGGTTGGCTTGAAGTTTCGGAATTATTTATAAATGGTTAATTTGTTTTTAACATCTTTATTACTGAGAATATTTTCACTTGCATGCCAATTCATCTGTATGGCAATGATCTAGCGTTATCACCTTACCTTTCACATATTATATTGCAAAATGACGTAAATTTTGAATCACACGATGTGATCTCTCAAAAATCATTTTGTGCATTATTGGATTTGTCTTGCTTCAAATAATTTTTCATTTTTGAATTGTATCGAATTCATTTTCTAGTTTAGAGTCCCTTCCAAGATTGTTTCGCCGATGGAAGGGCATTGCAATTATTATCTTTTGTTTGTACAGACTATACATAATTGTGAGAAGTAAAATTTCATGCTTTTTTAAATGTTACAGTGTAGCGTTCTTACTTGTCTCTCCTCATGTACTCAACTTCTCATTAATTAGATCATTCTTACATGTCTTTGAGTTTCTGAAATTTCTTTTCCTTTAACTTGTGTTATCATTTGGTTACAGTCCAGAGATAGAGAAGTGTTTAAGGCCTGCAATACCAATTGCTTAAGTTATTTGGTCAGTGACTTATTAATGGTTCTGGTGCAGGTCTTGAGGCCTCAGGCTTGGGTTGTTACCCAATATGTTCTCTTTCATTTATTTTGTAAGAGTGTATGTCATACTACTTGGGCCTGCCAAGTTTTCTACTTCAGTAATGGCTGGCTGGAGAGATTAGTATTCCCAATGTGTCCCATATGCAGCCACCTATCTTTTGGATGCTTAAACCTTATCATTGTAAACCTCAAACTTTCATTATTTTAATCAAATTAGAACCGCAATAATTAATTACTCGAAATGAACCTTTTATTACATTCCCCACTTCAGGTTCTACAATTCGTGTTCTTAGCTAAGTGAAACTCTGGTATACTATTTAAAGAGATTGGTGTTGGAGATAAGAGTATAAAGTTTGCATGACCGTGTAGTTTTGGTTTATTTATATTTTTGAAGGTGACTTGTTCCTTCAACTTGTTTAGAAGCATGAATTGTTTGGAAAAATTATATTTTAATTAAGCATTTCCTTTTAGTTAGAATTTATAGATGCTTGTGTATACCTTATTTAGCTAGGAATTAACATAGTAATAGAACTAGTTTCGTACCTCAAATAGGATTAGCATCTAGTATAAATATGATTGAGTAGTCAATTTTTAATTTGGTATCACGGAAAAGAAACCAAAAAATTCAGAAATTACCTTCTCTCTACGAACCCTAGTAGAACCATAAGCATGGGGTTCTAAAATACTTCTCTTGGCAAAATTCGGCAAGCCAGCTTGTGAGCCTGTAAGCACTCCCATTGAGGTGACCATGCCTATCTATCTACCCTGGTCAAACATTGACAAAGAGAGAGATTAAATACTAGTAGGAAGTTGATCTAACTCTCACCAAAACTTAACCTGTCATATGCAATGTGTTGTGAGTCAATTTATACATTATTTGAGTGACTGACATATGAATGCAATAAATTGTATTTTGGTGTATTTAAATTCCTCTATGGGGAAGAATATTTTGTTCTGTATACATGGGCATCCATATATTGTGGGTCATACATATTTAGACTTTGCTGGTTCGAGATTGGATAGGAAGTCTATGTCAAGTATGTATCATTTGTTGACTACAATTTGGTGAGTTGGAGTAGTATAAACAAAATGTGGTATCACTGTCTAGACTACGCTCTTAATCATTCAACTATCGAACTTATATGGCCGAAATTCTTCTTGGTGAGGTTAGTTTTGGTCCAAAGAAACCCACGGTGCTTTCGTGTGATGATCGAACCCAGCACATGTTGACCTTGACGAGAAGTACATCAAGGATAGGTTCTGTAAATTAAGAGTGCGGATCAACTGGCTGATATAATGACTCATGATGTTGTTAGCGGACCGTTCGTTACATCACTATCCAAGTTGGACATGTGTGATAATGCACCAACTTGAGGGAAGAAGTTAGAATGTGTAGATGTTTGTATCATTTGTATTTCTTATTTAGCTAGGAATTAACATGGTAATAGAATTAGTTGTCCTACCTTAAATATGATTTGTATCTTGTATAAATACAATTGAGTAGATGAATAAAATTATTTAAGCAATTGTCAATTCTTTAGTTTATAAGTTGCCAGTGTAGGACTACATTTAAATCAACAAATGATAATCTCTCTCTCTTCCTTTTTTTTTTGTTGGGGGGGGGGGGGGGGGGGGGTTTCCCTAGGTATCAGGCGTTTCCCTAGGTGTGGTATAATAGAAACTCTTCACTCCTAGAATATGCAATTTACATTAAATATCTTTAAGGAATGGTGTGGGAAAATGAGAATATTTTGTGTGTTATTCAGTCACAAAACAGATTCATTTATAGGCTAATACAAATTTAGGTTAACTAACAAAAAAGGAAACATATAAAATATTCCTATAGGATCCCTGGTTATGCTCTAACTATTGAGTCCCTGATAATGCTTTAACAATTCCTACAGAATTAGAAATTAGTATCCTAAAATTTACAATAATTTACAACTAAAAAGGAAACGAATTATTTTTCACACTCCCCCTCAAGCTGGTGAATAAGCATTATACATTCCCAACTTGGAAACAAGTGTTTGAAATACTGTACTGTTTAGCCCCTTTGTAAACACATCAGCTAATTGACTTGTAGTGGACACGTAGAGTGGGTAGATCAAACCACTATCCAACTTTTCTTCAGTGAAGTGTCTGTCTATCTCAATATGCTTAGTTCTGTCATATTGAACTGGGTTGTATGCAATACTGACAGCAGACTTGTTGTCACAGTAAAGTCTCGTAGGTCCAACCTATTTGATCTTCATGTCTTTTAAGATGATCTTCAACCACAATAGCTCATATACTCCTTGTGTCATTGCTCTAAATTCTGCTTCTGCACTTGATTTGGTTACCACATTCTACTTATTACTTCTCCAAGATACAAGATTACCTCCCAGAAAAGTGCAATACCCGGATGTGGATCTCCTATCAATCACTGATCTCACATAGTCTGCATCTGTGAATGCTTCAAGTACTAATCCTGAGTTTCTTCTGAGAATTCCTTTTCCTAGACTACCTTTTAGGTAGTGTAATACTCGGTAAACTATTTGTAAGTGTACTTCATTAAGGCTATGCATGAACTGACTCATGACACTCATTGCGTATGCTATATCCGACCGTATGTGTGAGAGGTGGATAAGTTTTCCTACCACTCTTTGGTATCTCTCTCGATCAACATTAGTGTCTTCACTAGCTTCTCCCAATTTGTTATTATGATCAACCGGTGTATTTGTAGGTTTGCATGCCAATTTCTTGTTTCTCTCAACAGATCAACCACATACTTCTGTTGTGAAATAAAAATACCCTTCCTTGAGTGTGCCACTTCAATTCCTAGGAAGTACTTTAATCTCAAATTCATCAACCAACTTCTGCTTAAGAATATGTTTCTCATGGTCATCATTCACTGTCACCATGATGTCATCAACATATACTAAAAGGGCAGTAACTCTCCATGATGTTGAGTGTTTAATAGATAGTGTATGATCTCCTTAACTTTGTTTGTGCCCATTAGTTAGCAATACCTTCGTGAATCTTCCAAACTAAGTTCTTGGTGACTGTTTAAGGCCATACAATGTCTTTTTTCGGCTTGCACACTGTTATTTTCTAATTTTCCTATGAATCCCTGTGGAACTTCCATGTAGATCTCTTCTTCCAAATCACCATGAAGAAAAGCATTTTTTACATCAAATTGTTGTAGATCCCAATTAAAGTTAGTAGCCGACGACAATAATACCTTCACCGTATTCATCTTAGCAACTGGTGAAAAAGTTTCTTGATAGTCCAACCCATAGGTTTGAGTGTGCCCCTTAGCTACCAATCTAGCTTGGTACCTCTCAAGAGAACCATCAGCCTTATACTTTATTGTAAACGCCCACTTGCATCCCACTACATTTCATCTGAATGCACTTGTAGTGATCCAACTCTTGCCAAAGATTCTTCAGGATATTAGCGTATTCAGTAACAGATTTGTTCCCCTGCTTGGTGCCGGCGGTCTTAATCTTAATCTCGTAAACTGGGCAGCATCTCTAACCTTTGAATATGTTTGTTCAACGGCTTCCCATATGTCCTTTGCAGTAGGCAAAAAAGGCAAGTGTCACCGATTTCTGGTGACATTGAATTCCACAGCCATGACATAATCATAGTCTTCTTCGTCCCACGCATCAAACTTTGAATCTCCAGGATTTGGACAAGTTTTGAGAAGGTGATTCAACTTTCCTTTTCCTTTCAGAAAGGTTTTAACAACTTGGAGACCACTTTAGATAATTATTTCCATCAAGTTTGTAAGCAACAGGAAGGCTTTGCAGTTCTACATTGGAATACTTGGAAGTCACTTATTCAGATTGGGCTGTCATAGTTATCTTGGACATGGAAAGGCAAATAAGCAAGAATTAGGATTAGAAAACTATGAAAGCTGAATGAAAAAAGAATTGCAATAAAGGCCCAAAAAACCAGCGATGGAGGCTGAGATATTTGATACAAAGAAACAAACAAATTTAACAATAAAGATGTTATGCATGTTCGGCAATGAAGGCCAGAATAAAAGTGATTCTAATCCCAGGAAATTCAAGCCTAAAGCTTTGATACCATGTGGTAAAATGAGAATAATTTTTGTGTGTATTATTCAGTCACAAAACGGATGCTTTTATAGGCTAGTACAAATCTAGGTTAACTAGCAAAAAAGGAAACATATAAAATATTTCTACAAGATCCCTGATTATGCTCTAACTATTCAATCCTTGATTATGCTCTAACAATTCCCACAGAATTAGGAACTAGTATCCTAAGATTTACAATAATTTACAACTAAAAATGAAACTATTTTTTTTTTTCCACAAATGGAATTCATTGTCTTGCATAATTAGAGCTTTTGAGTATCCTTGAACGTATTTACCAATTTCATCACTAATCTATGCCGAAGAAGTATAAAATTAATGCTAAAGTATGGAGACTTGAAGGAAAATTATAGATGAAGATGCAGTTGGAGAAATGAAGGGATTTCATTTACCTTATGACTAACGACTTAACCCTTTCTGTAGAATACAATAAGTTCCATAGCATGATTTTTAATGCAGTTTATTTTAATTGGCACAACTACATCGGAAGCTAGGAGAGACTGTCAACATCATAATGTCCTAATTCTTGATTGATCCTATCCTAATGAAATTGCTCGTAAATGTGGCAGGATAACTTTTTTCCCCATTTACATTTTCTTAGAACTCCAGTTTCTGCTTCAATTGTTACTTTGTTACTTGAAAAAATTTCTCTTCATGCAGTCTGCAGAGTGCTGATTGGTTAAATTGCAGAAATTTTGCAGGGCATACTGTTGACAATTTGCTTGAAAGGAATGGATTGCAGAGAGGATCTGAGCAATGGAACAATGAACAATCTTTCCATCAACCAACTATGGGTGATGGAGTTGCTTCCTTTAGTTCAGAAGGTAATATTCCTTTTGACAGATTAATGCATCTTCTTTTGCGACGTATAATAAAAGTTCTGCCTTCAGAAGAGGGTCCTGGCATAGAAGGCTTTCAAATTATTGGGGAGGCTAAACCAGGATGTAAACTCTTAGGCTGTGGATATCCTGTACGCGGAACTTCTCTTTGTATGTTCCAGGTATGATCAAGATTACTCATATGTAATGGCTATGTATTTCACGTATTGATAAATTAAATTTTTTGGTCACCAATTTTTCTCTACTTATTAGTGGGTTCGCCATTATCCGGATGGAACTAGACAGTACATTGAGGGTAAGTATATTAATGTCTTCTCATTTTTTGTGATAGATCTTCAATGACAATACTTTTGTTTAATTGATGTAGTATTTTCAATATATATTATTCGCATTAAATATCTCTCTTACCTCTATTTTTATGTTTGTATCAGGGGCCACTAATCCAGAATATGTAGTGACAGCTGATGATGTGGACAAACTTATAGCCGTTGAATGCATACCAATGGATGAGCAAGGACGACAGGTATATAAACTTACGTTTTGTACATTATGGGAATCATGCTGTTGAACGCCTTAACAGTTCCGAAAGTGCTTTACGATCAATTTAATATCCAATGAGACAGTTTTGTATGATTTATTCAGTAAAATTTTCATATTCATTCAACGTTGACTGATGCATTTGTTGTTCCAAGTTTACCCTTGAATTGACGTGGTACTAGAAGGACAGATTTGGATTATTGAAAATAACACTCTAATTTGTAATAATTTAATCCTTTCATCCCTTATTTTGGTAAAGGATATGATTGCATTCGATTTTTCCATAAATGTAAAGATGGATCAAATGGAGTAACTAAAAGAATCCAATATAGACTGTCCCAATTAGTATATTGCTGTTGCCTATAAAGCATTATTTTCTAAAGGATACTTCGATAAAAGTAACAAGTGGACAACAATGACCATATCGAAAAATATTAACTATGTGTCTTAACTACAACTCATCCAAGGGGATGTAGGTGCGGGGGATAGGATTCTTTTTTTGGTAGGAAGGTTGTGTTGGTCTTGCACTCTTTCTTCATTTCCTGGAATATTTAATATTTCGTTGCTTAATAGGTCTTTAATTAATAAATCTGTGTTTCTTACTAAAAAAACAATACTTCTCATCCAGGGAAACTTAAATATTTATAGGTTTAAGATCAAATCCTATATTTCTATCTCTTCTATATTATTTTTTAAATAGTTTCTAATTGATGCACCTTCCACTCTATACAGTATAAGAATGCTAAACTTCTTACTTTTACACCAAATTGTCATTTTCAGGGTTATATTGTCAGAATTTTTGCCAATGATCACAACAAGATAACATGTGGTAAGTGCAATTTCACTGAAAGACAATAATCCATTTCAGTGCTTGAAACCTTGACTTTGAAAATAATTCGTGGTCATTTCATATGTTTGTACAACATACTTCTCTATTACAATTTTTTGATACTTGAGGAAGTTGGTAGTTTAATGTCTTAATCATATTTCAGAGGATAGTTGAGCATATAACCTTTTTACTAGTGTGTATGGCTTCATTCATGCCTGTTATTTTCACTTTACATTGAAACTCTAATGAGGTAAAATGATTGTAGATTGTACCTGAAAGAAGGATCCCTTAGAGAGTGAAATCAAGGATCTCCATTATTTGGAAGGCATTAGTATAGATGAAAAATACAAACTTTGCAGTATAACATTCACAAAGGAAATACTTCTTGCCTCTGTGGTTGCTTAATATGTTTGAGTCAGGTTTATTTATTAACAATTCATTGTTTAAGTGAACTAACAAATCACAAATACAGACCTAACAACCTCATTTTCAATTTATCTTTCCATTTAGTAGTAGTCTACACAAGATATTGGACTTGGCTCTTATCTTGATACATAGCACAATATATCCAGGAAATAATTTCATAGTTACCAATTGTGACATGTTCCTGTTCATTTTTAAATGGAGAAAAAAAATCTAATATATGTTCATGTTATGACATAAATGGTACATCTTTGTGATGCTCGCTCCTTATCATCTGCTGAGTTGTTAGACCCCAATTAAATTATTCCAGGAGAATTCTTGCCAATCTACTTCTTTTGTGATCATTTTGGGAATAATAGGAAAAATAATCTCTATTTGAAATTGTCGAAAAGAGTATAAATCTTTTGTAATTTTATAGCACGTTCTTAGGGTGGATTGGATAGTACTGTAAGATATAAATATATGCCCATGTTTGGACTCCATTTTAATTTCCTTTTCTTCATTTTCAACTACACATTCTTCAATAAAATAGTATTACACGTAAACCCAAAACTTTTTCTTACTTTTTAAACCACACATTCTCAAAAAATAATTACTATTCCAAAATACTTTTTTCCCAAAATCTAATTAAAATGTAGCCCAAACAAGTGCTATAAGATAAGTTCCTATTTATTATAATGTTTTCTCTAGTCAAACACTGTATGCCAAATATGCTTTTGATGTTTAACCTATTCTTCTGTGTTCCACAACTAATTTCCAAATTGATTTTCAAGCCGAAAATGCAATTATTTAACAATTGTGTATAGAGGTTAACCTTTTAATGTGGAAACCAAACATAAATACTGTTTCTTCAGCCCCTTCCCCTAACCTAAATGAGGAAATAATAATAATAAACTGCAAATAGTGGGTATCATCAAGATTAGTTTTGCATATTCTTTTTACAAAAATATTATATAACAGTTGCCTTCGAAATGAATGTTATCTGATGAGTGGTTTGCTATTTTCAGACGAAGAGATGCAAGAGGAGATTGATACTTATCTTTCCGAAGGCCAGACAACATTCAGTGTCCAAACACTGGTAGGTTTTACTCAAGCACACATTGAGTTCTTAAAGCAATTTTTTTTTTCCTTCTCGTCAAGTAGCATCTTGGCATTCCTGGTTTCTCTTTATTCTGGAGAAACTTTTCTTGTAAGCTTTGCCACTGTCCCTGCACATCATTCCATTGCCTCCTTCCAATTATGTTGAGACCAAAGCCGCATACAAGAATGATGAGGCAAACCTAGTATCACCACTTCTCTTAATCAGAGTCCAATATAAGATTTTAAACTTGATATCAGCAGAAAGGGGACACGTGTTTACACAAATAATATTCTATTGCTAGAAATTAAGAGTCGTGTCTTAATTAATTTCTTTTATCTTTATCAAATTCTTCTGAAGATACTTTTATGTATTTGATTTACAAACTTCCATTGAAATTTCCAGAAATGTAGAACTACTTAGATATATCTTGTTTCTGATATCACAGTAATATTCTAGGTTGAGAAAATGGTATATGTAGACAATTTAAGGTCCTTGTTAACGTTTCCAGCACATTTGCTTATGTGTATCCTATGTCCATGTTTATAAACTGTATTTGATTGGTAACTAATAACGTTTTAAAGTTTTCAGATATGTTCTTTTAATATATTAATTACTGATCAGCTACTTTCTTGAAGATTCAACAGTTAGATTCTTCCGAGAACTGGGAGCCAACAACTGTACTTTTATGGCGCTCGGGCTTTCAGGTTAAGGTTGATAGAACTCAAGCTGTGTTAATTGCAGAGAAATATTCTAAAGATGTTTTGGTAAGTCCTTCCGTCCTATGACCTTGAGCCAAGTAAAATTTTAAAAAGCTCTGCTACAACAATTAAAATCTTATGTGATTGACTGGTTAGAATTCATGTATTGCTTAGGATGTGTGTCTAGGATCGATAACAGTTATCTTATTGTATATTTGTATTTCAGATTTTATGCACTTGCATTTCGTTATAATGAACACAAATATTTGCTGCTACCAAGAACTTCTTGTTACTACCGAGATCCTTCAAAAGGATAGCTATGCACAAATTCAGGTTTAATAGAGTTTCCTAGCAAAGAAGATTATGCATGATAAGAAGATCTTTTTTTCTGTCTCTATGAGAGAGCGAGGCGAGTGATACATGCTCACATACCAGAGGTTTGGAGGAGACCAAACCCAAGCCTCAGTGTGGGCACTTTGGTTAACTTTGTTTAATATTGACATTTATTATGTAAAAGAAACTTGAAAGGAGAGGCATGCCTTATGGTGCTAACTGAATTTGTAAGTGCTGGATTTACAAACTGTAAGAGAATAGGTTGGACACCTCCTGTTGTAATGCTCCTTTCTTACATTTGCAGATCAAAATACCTGTTGGCCTCTCAGCACAGTTTGTTTTGACATGTTCAAATGGCTCGTCATATCCCTTCAGCACAAATGAGGATATTCGGTAACGACCAATTTCACTTCTTAAATCTGTCTTATTTTTTTTATTATGATTTTCATTTTCCTTATAAAGCAAAAACATTTTTTTTTTTTTTTTTTTTTTAACTCGTGTTGTTTCGGTGACGATTGCAATTTTGAAAGCTTTAATTTCCTTTGAGTTAAGCTTAGAAAATTGAATTACATTCATTTTCTAAAAGATACAGAGGCAGCAAGACAAATGGAATCTCAAATTAGATTTCTCCCCTGCTTAACAAGATGACATTTAGGGAAAAAAGAGTCATCCTACAGCATCAAAAACGATATAGACAAATAATATATGAATAATTTAAAAATATTTTGCAGGAATTTCTTGAACGCTATACTCTTCTTTCCCGCTTCAAACCTTTTTCAGGAGCTATATGTTTACGAAAAGAACCTTAGCGCAAATACTTTGTTAGTTTGGACAAATTAGCAATGATTTGATACCAAATGAATGCACCATTACAACTCTCATGACATGCATGTTTTGTCTTTTTGTTTGTTTTTGAGATTTTCTAACCCTTGGACTTGCCATTTTCTTCATAACTCCTTTGTTGTTGGGTCAATATACTGGTTGGCAAGCAAAATAAGTAGTTCATATATTTTGCTTTCTTCCATGAATTAGAGATTCCTAACAAGATGCTATTTCATTTTCTATATAGAATGAGAGAGACACTCGTGCTAACAATGAGAATCTTCCAGAGTAAGGTATTCTTTCCTGCATGTTATTATAGCATGGCATATTTCTGTGAAGCACTTAAAACTAATTTCTTTTGTGAGTGTTCTTCATTTTTTGCTTTCAGTACGACGGATTTATCAATTTTTAACTTTACAAAACCAGTCTCTTTTTCTACATTTTGATGTTGAGCTTGTAGGTTGTAATTGATAGTTCTGTTAAAAAAGGAAGAATTAATGATTCAACAAGGGAAATTACATTAATAATGAGCGCTTCGAGTTTTTTTATGCTTGCGTCATTGTCTACAGAAAAGAGCTAGTGTTATAGCCCTCAAAAAATTAGTCAGTTTCTATTTATGTCGTCTGGATTGTATCTCAAGTATTGGAGATCAATTGTTGGTGTAATATAAAGCCTTCATTTGGTAAGAGTATATAATATTGAGTGCAATTTCATATTATTTTGTTTTCGCTGCAAGCAGGCATTGGATGAAAAGAGTAAGGGAGCATGACCGGTATTTTTCACTATAGGTGCAGTGTTTCTAGCCATTCTTCATTCTTTGACAGGAAAACGAAAAGGCTATAACGTTTATAGCTACATATAGTTTTGTTTTGAATCGGAATATGTAGTCAAATATAGAGTTCATTTGTTTTCGTGTTTTGTTGTAACAATTTATTGTACAGGATCACATTTTTTACTGAATAACAGGATCTTTTCCTGCAATATGGCGTATAGATCCTTATTTTGTCCTAGTAACCCTGCAATATATAAAGATTCATTGACTTAGGCTTAGGTTATAGTTCTTGAAACTGATTTGTGTTGCCTTGTTAAGGTGTTTTATAGTTGATTTTACTTTCATACGCGAAGCAGAAACATTCCGTTTTCATTTTTGAAACTCTGGTAATGTTCATTCAGTCTTAAGTTACTTGGAAACTGGCTCGAGTGTGAATCATGTCAAGTTTGTATGATTTTTCTTTTTATTTTGTTAAAACGAAGCTGTTTTCTCAATAAATTTAGAGTCAAATATATGAAATATTTTTTTTCATAACTTTGTTCAGTTCATTTCTTAATTTACTGAAGTGTTGCAAAAGTTAGCGGTATGATTAAAACTAGGGGGATTTGCTTAAAAAGCCTAGTCAACAATGATTCTTGGTAAAATAGTCTACATTTAATAATGTTTGGTAAAATAGCATTTACTCTATTTTATCATGTATTGAAGTTTTAAATACACTTTTTGTGAAATGTCTAAAATGTCCAATTTGAAATCAAAATTTATCAAATTCTCCAAATATATATCGTACTTTCATTCTCATTTTTCATACCCAATTTAAAATCAACAGCAAAATGGCATGCTGCCTTTTTAAATGACTGTATGTCATTTTAACTATTTCGTGTTTAGTTCACTTTATTCACTCTTATCCACATTAACATTAAATAAAAAAAAAAAAGTTTTAACTATATTTGAAGTAAAGTTAAGAGTTTATGACTCAAATGACATGTTGTTATAAATGGTTCAATGACGTTTTAACTAATTTTGTTTTCGTTTCACTAGCTCTCGTGTTTTCACATTAAAATTAACATAGACAAGTTTTAACAATATTTTAGAGTGAAATCAAGATCTTATAATGTCATGCTGTCATTTTAAATGATTGGGCGTCGTTCCAACTTATTCCATATACGTTTCATTTTATTTTCACTCGTATTTACATGAAAATGAACGAATGCATTTTTTAATTACATTTAGTCACCAGTGTCGATACAAAGTTCCTACGATAAAGATGAACACTATTTTTTTATGAGTAAACTACATTAGATTTAACTATGAACTAAGGTAAGTAATTCAAATTCGGTTATATTCAAATTATGAGACAAGATACTAAATAAATTAGTTTATTTAACATGTATAAGTCTTATAAGATGTTTTGATAAATGAACGAGTAGTTTTGAAGTGAAATCGAGACTTCAATGAGCCAAAATGGCATGTTGTCATTTTAAATGGCTAAATGTTGTTTTAACTATTTTTGTGTTCGTTTCACTTTATGTTCATTTCTATCCATATGGAAAGAAACGAATACAAGTTTTCATTATATTTAGTCACTACAAAAGTTAACGAGATGTGACCAATAATATTGTTTTGTGAGTAAACTACACTAAATGTCACTATGAACGAATGTAAGTAATTTGAATTCAATGATATTCCAACTGTGAGATAAGATACTCAATAAATTAGTACGTTTAATTTGTATAAGTCATCTAAGATGTTATGAATGTAAGATTTTACTACATTTGGATACTTCACTAGTTTCAGAGTGAAATCGATACCCCGTGACCCAAAACGACATCTAGTAGTTTTAAACGTATGGATGACGTTTCAACTCATTTAGTGTTCGTTTCGATTCATTCACACATGTAGCCACGTGAAAGTTTAAAGATGAAAGTTTTAACTAAATTTCGACGTTGCGGTTGATACATTTGTTCAAACTATAGTGAGTCACTCAATAATCCGGTAGGAAACTGCACTACACTTGACAACAAAGAAAAACATAAGTAGTAAGTATGGTATCCAAAATATAGCACGTGTAGTCGTTCAATGTGTACAAGTCATGTATGATGTTTCAAACACTATTTCACTAGTTTCGGAGTGAAATCGATGCCCCGTGACCCAAAATGACATCTAGTAGTTTTAAACATATAACTGACGTTTCAACTCATTTAGTTTTCGTTTCGATTCATTCACACTCATAACCACGTGAAAGTTTAGGGATGAAAATTTTAACTACATTTCGACATTACGGTCGATACATTTGTTCAAACTATAGTGAGTCACTTCATAATCCAGTAGAAAAATAGCTACACTTGACAATAAAGAAAAACGTAAGTAGCTAGCATGGTATCTAAAGCACAGCACGTGTAGTCGTTCAATATGTACGAGTCATGTATAATGTTTCAAAGTATGTTTCATTAGTTTTGGAGTAAAATCAATACCTCATGACAAAAAAGTCATCTGGTCATTTTAAACGGAGGGTTGCCATTCAAGGTTTAGGTTTTAGGATATAGGGTTTACAAAACCAAAAAAAAAATGTAATTATTCTACATTACAAGTTTTGTATGATATTCGAAACACTATTTTACTAGTTTTGTAGTGAAATCAATATCCGTGACCCAAAACGGCATCTGATCGTTTTAAATGTATGGATGACGTTTCTACTAATTTAGTGTTCGTTTTGATTCATTCATGCCCACAACCACGTGAAATTTTAGGAATGAAAGTTTTAACTACATTTCAATGTTATGGTCGACACATTTGTTTAAACTATAGTGAGTCACTCCATAATCCAGTAGAAAACTACACTACACTTGACGGCAAAGAAAAACATAAGTAGCTAGCATGGTATCTAAAGCATAGCACGTGCAGTCATTCAATATGTACGAGTCATGTATAATGTTTCAAAGTATGTTTCATTAGTTTTGGAGTGAAATCGATACCTCATGACAAAAAATGTCATCTTGTCATTTTAACCGGAGGGTTGCCATTCAGGGTTTAGGTTTTAGGGTATAGGGTTTACAAAAAAAAACGTGTAATTGTTCAACATTACAAGTCTTGTATGATGTTCGAAATATTATTTTACTAGTTTTAGAGTGAAATCAAGACCCCTTGACCCAAAATGGAATGTTGTTGTCGTTTTACACGTAAGGGTGTCATTTAGGGAGTAAAGTATACAAATATAGCACGTGTAATGTACAAGTGAAATCGAGACCTTGTTACCCAAAACGACATGTTATCATTTTACAAGTATGACTGTCATTTAGGGTATACAAAACATAACATGTTCCAATATTTGTTTCGTAGTGAAATCAAGACCCCATGACCCAAAACGACATGTCGTCATTTTATACGTATAACTGTCGATTTTCAAACTAGGTGCATTCAATGTGTAAAAGTGAAATTGAGATCATACTACCTAAAACGATACGTGATCATTTTACAAGTATGACTGCCGTTTAGGGTATATAAAACATAGCATGTTTCAGACTGAAATCCACCTGTCACTTAAAATGAAACGTGCACATTTAAGTTGAAAGATGGAAGTTTTAACTACACTTCGACGTTACGATCGACACATTTATCCAATTGACAATAAAGAAAAATGTTATGCCTTGTCTCACATGCGTTTTCGAGTGAAATAGATACCTCGTGACCCAAAACGGTATCTGATCATTTTAAACGTGCGGGTGACGTTTCTACTCATTTCATGCGTTCAAGCCCGTAATCATTTGAAAGTTGAATGATGGAAGTTTTAACTACACTTCGACGTTACGGTCGACACATTTATCCAGTTGACAATAAAGAAAACGTTATGCCTTGTCTCACATGCGTTTTCAAGTTAAATAGATATCTCGTGACCCAAAACGGTATCCGGTCATTTTAAACGTGCAAGTGACGTTTCTATTCATTTCGTGCGTTTAAGCTCGTAATCACTTGAAAGTTGAAGGATGAAAGTTTTAACTACACTTCGACGTTACGGTCGACACATTTATCCAGTTGACAATAAAGAAAACATTATGCCTTGTCTCGTATGCTTTTTCGAGTGAAATAGATACCTCGTGACCCAAAATGGCATCTGGTCATTTTAAACGTGCGAGTGACGTTTCTACTCATTTCGTGTTCGTTTCGGTGCATTCAAACCCGTAATCACTTGAAAGTTGAAGGATGAAAGTTTAACTACATTTCGACGTTACGGTCGACACAATTATCCAGTTGACAATAAAGAAAAACGTTATGTCTTGTGTCGTATGCGTTTTCGAATTAAATAGATACCTCATGACCCAAAACGGCATCTGGTCATTTTAAACGTGCGAGTGACGTTTAGGGTATAGGGTTTAGGATATAGGGTTTAAATATATGGTTGCCGTTTAGGGTTTATTTTACTAGTTTTTCTCATTGAACCCAGACAAATTATCTATGATGTTTCAATATTTGTTTTGCAGTGAAGTTCAGACCCCGTGACTCAAATGGCATATTGTCGTTTTAAATGTATAACTGCCGTTTTTTTCAAATTGGTTGAAAAACCTATTGTTAGTCAATAATAAAACTTAGCCCATGTTGTCGTTCAATGTGTACATTATACATCGATTGAAAATTACACTATATTTAACTACAAAGGAAAACGTAAGTAGCAAGTATGATATCCAAAATATAGCACATGTAGTTGTTCGTTATTGTCGTTTTACACGTAGGGTTTAGAAAACAAAAATGGCATGTTGTCATTTTACACGTAGGGCTGCCATTTAGAGGATAGAGGATACAAAAACATAACATGTGTAAATGTACAAGTGAAATCAAGACCATGTTAGTAATAAGGCCAAGCACTCGGCCATCGAAGGCCAAATATATTCCACCAAAATACATTATCATAGAATCATAAATATGCTAGTCAAACTGTAAATATAAATGACAATTCTTACTGACATGCTTAATGTTTCAATCCACTTTTGCATCCCCAAGACTAGAATTGGAGGTGACAGAATACTATTAAGAATAGCAACAACAGCATAGATAAGATAAGATGAAGCAAAATAGTTCTAAAGCAACACCTACAAGTTATTCATGTTTAAACTTTGAACGAGCTACTACTGAAGCACCTAGCACCGAATTAAACCAAAAATAAATGTTACTAGAAAGAAAGAAAGATTTAGAAACAGATGTATTACTAGTTTCAACATAAAATTGTCAAACTTAAAAAAATTGGTAAATACCTGTCTACAAATCTACAAACCAGTGAACAAGTTTACTAATGAAATGTTGTGTGAAATGAAAATTGTGATTCAAGTCGTTTGATGGTACATCATTGATCAGACATGAGTCACAAGCAAAGCAAATAATTTCCTTATATCTTTATCTTAGCATGTGAGTTGTTTACACCTTTAATTTGTAGAACCAATGAAACAACAGGGCACTCTAAGCATTCCTTCTATGGACCTCGAATACATTTAGACATCAGAATATGCCAAGTACAAAATATAATTGCCAACTACTTACTAAATGCATACTCCTGTAGTAGGAAATTCTCAAATAAGGGAACACAATAGAGAAAAATGACCATGTAGAGACTCTCAATTCAAAAGCCAAAATTAGCATGGAACTTATTTTTAGGAAATTAAGCTAAAACTTGTGCCATCAAATACGAACCCTTAATAGGGTCTAGTGAACGAATGAATCAAATTTTCAAAATACTTTTGTTTCGTTACAACAAAGTTAAACAACTAATTAAAATTTAATTCCACAGAGCCAAGTGAACAAGCCTGTTCGCTAATTTCGAAACGATGCCGCAAGTACACGGGTCGAGAACAAGTAGTAAAAGCGGACCTTTTAAGTCCGGATATCGATCCCTCGAAGAGTGTTGTTTTCAATTACGAGTATATTGTTTCAAATTCCCGAAACAAACACACACATTAAAATTTGAATTTAAAAAGACGATAAACTAAGAAAACACAATTTTCTATTTAAAAAGATTAATTAAAATTTTGGAAAAGAAGGAAGATTTGATTTGAAAAGATGTTGGAATTTATGATTTCATTTAACCGTTATTTCATTAATATCAAGTCAATTATGCGCCGATGTAAGTTACCAAAATATATAGTTAGATCCGATTCTCCAATATTAGTCGACAACCTCTTTCGAGCGATATCGACTCTATTGATAAAGTTACCCACAAATCTATATGCGGATAAAACTTAACCAAAGCATTAAGTTATTGTGAGAATACTCAAAGGATCACCTAGGGGAGGTATATATTTCTATATAACCCAAAACCACCTAGGGTACTAACTATCGAGGTCTAGCAATGCAATAATCTTTCGATAATTACATAAACCACCTAACCACATCATCTATTGGCCAAATAAATGAAGCATACTCAACAATAATAATTATTATACACTATACTTTTGATAACATAAACATCATTCAAAACATACAATGATATTAATGAATATTTGGTTAAACTAATACATAAATTCCAACAATAAATGTTTAGTTCATCATTCTAGCAAAATAACAAAAGATTATCTATTACAAACATTACAAACATAGGATAAATGATTGAAGAACACAAAAATAATAAAGATAAAACCCTTTTTAAGAATGGATTTTGCCTTCTTCAACAATTTCTCCAAGTTTTCCTTGTATAAACCTTTGTTAATCTACCACTTCTTCTCCAAAACAACCTACAAAACACAAAATAAAACAAAACAAAATTAAAATGAAAGAGAGAGAGAGAGATTTTCGAGAGAGAGAGGGAGAGAAAATGAGAGAGAAGTGTGTGCAAATGTGTGTGAACAAAGGACCAAAGTAGTATATATCAAGGGTGGAAATAATAGAATACTAATATAATTTAGATATTATAGGATATTTCGTGAGACAATGAAAATATCCAACATTAAAATAAGCCAAAAATAATACAAAAGTTTGACCAAAAAATTCGTGAAAGAAAAATAGACCGCCATTGAAATTTAACTCTATGCGGCAGCATAGTTCAATCCTATGCGGTCGCATAGACAAATCAAGATAATAAGTTGACGTCACTGATTAACCTGTGCGGCCGCATGGTTAAAACCCATGCGGTCGCATGTTTTAAGTGACTTTGCAGCTCAGGTCCTTCAGCCTTCTGGTGTAGTGCAATGCAGTCCTTCAACTTTGATTTAGTGCAATTAAGTCCTCATACTTTGACTTTCATTACATTTTAGCCCTTCCTTAATTGCACTTCAAGTCCTTCATCTTTTAGACTTTTGCACTTAAGTCCCCAACTTCACAACTTTGTTCCTTTTTAGTCCCTTTTCTTCTCTATTTGGTCGTTTTACTTCCCAACAGGGTTTTAGCCTACAAAAGTACAAAATACACAATTATGCATAGAAATTAACTCAATTCTATCAATAATAAATTAGAAAAAGTGTCAAATAAGTGTGTAAAAAACACACTTATCACACCCCCAAACTTGAGCTCTTGCTCGTCTCGAGCAAGATTGATTTCTAACATAATCATGCAAATGCACTAATGATCAACATATTAGCTACCTTGCCAAAATTATCAAGAGTTCAAAATTGTATATCAATTCACAGCCATGCATCCAAATAATACTATCGAAAACAGATTAAGCTTATCCAACGTTCGATCTCTGTGTGTGTGTGCATAGCCATTTTCAATCATCATCTAAACTCAGAAAAAGAATGTCAAGATGGAAAAATATGTAAATCGGCACCAACCCGACCCTAAGTGGTCAAATATATTCTTTCCCACTCGTAAGATTCACACTTAAATATAGATAATTCATTTCATTTCACAAGTGTAAATTTACAGGTTGATCTCAATCACTCTTTTCTTTGTAAAAGCTCAAATAAAATCAAATAACAAGTATTTCAATTGAAGATAAAGTAACTGAACATGTAGATTCTCACAGAAATAATATAGTATGAACACTCACTCTCAAGTGTATAAGATCAGGTCACTGTTTCGCTCAATATCATTCCAATGAAAATGTTCTACCATAAGCTTGCATATTTTCTCAATCGCCACCACTTAGATCACATGCATTACATAAATCATAAGGACTTTTAGGGTTGAAATGTGGCTTAAGGTTAAGGTGTGAAAATATTTGGATAAGTGACTATGAAGCCTCAAATAAGTCTCTGGAGTAAAAGATATTTAACTTAACATAGATAGGATCTGTACACAATCCTACCACTCCCAATAATAACTTCTCACTCATCATCACTTCAAAACAATCACCTTTTTCTTTTGAATATCAGGAGGAATTATACATATAGACATACAATTCAATCACCTCCACACACTTCTACAACCCTTTCATCATCATCTTTTTTTTTTTTTTTCAACATAAGCCAAACAGAGTACCTCAATAATATTGATACCCCCAAACTTCTTTTCTATCGCCACCCAACATTCAGAAATCTAACAATACTCCACTAGCTTTGAGGGCTGGTTAAGACTATTGTTTTTCAGTATATGAAAGTTTGTAATGTAGGTAACCAAAGAAAAGGCTAATAAGCTCAATAGGGTTATCAAAAGGAAATATTAACTTCAGGGTAATCTATTTGGATAATGTGGTAAGTCAAAGATGGCCTTAATCATGTTCATGCATACATGGGTCAATGTGATCTTGACGAGAATCAACGCAAGTTCTAGAGAAATAAAATCATGGAATAATCAGACATGAAAGAAATGAGACTGTAATAAATGTCAGTCCATAAGCTCAAAATCTCACCAGTTTTTGTGTTCACACAATTCAGTTACTACCACTTCAATAAAAATAACAAACTAGTTGATTCAAAATTTTCTCACAGTAAATGGTAAAGTGAAAGAGAAAAAGAGTATAGGTTGATAAAAAAAAATTTTAAAACAGCTCACAACCTAAGTTCTACCAATTCAAAACTTTCACATCTAACACCTATTTCCGCATCTAAATGATAATTAATCATGACTATGTGCTCAATATAACTCAAAATCTCACATAGAATAAACAATTTTCGAAAAAATTTAGGCACCAATAGCATATCTGGAATGCATGCATAGCTTATGAATCAATAACAATTTCAACATCAAGCATTTCAAAGCCGGCAAGGCTCAACTAATATGTTAATATAACAAATGAAATATGTACAAACGCAAAAATGGCCGGCAAGGCTAAACATCAAGCAAATAACAATAGCCGGCAAGGCTAATACCCCCAAACTTAATTCACACATTGTCCTCAATGTGTAAATTATAACGAAAGTAAAGAAGAATAAAGAAACTTCCCTGAGCAGGCCTTTGTGAAGTGGAACGAGTGCGTGCACTGGACTTGAGATTCAATTGAGTAGTTTAGCAATAGACCAGTGTGAAATTCATTTCTTTCATAACCTGAGAAGTCAACTAATGGCGGAAATTACAAAAATGTCCTACAAAAAATGAGTATATTAGTATAACCATATAATATTAAAAGAAGTAAACACAAATAATAAAACTACCTAAAAGCAAGTAAAGAAAACAAAAGTTAAAACAGTTGGGTTGCCTCCCAACAAGCGCTTGATTATAGTCCTTAGCTCGACTATAGGGCATCTTTACACCGGAGTTGCAAGAAGAAAAGATGAACTTTCTTTCACAAAGTCACCTCCCAAATATGGCTTCAATCTCTGGCCATTTACTTTGAAATTCCCTGTTTTGCAATAAAGTTCAACCGCTCCATGTGGATAAACTTTTGTAATGGTATATGGACCAGACCATCTGGAGCGGAGCTTACCAGGGAATAACCGAAGTCGAGAATTGAAAAGAAGAACTTGTTGCCCAACAGAGAACTCACGCTTGACAATGTTCTGATCATGCCATCTCTTTGTCTTTTCTTTGTAGAGACGAGCACTTTCATAAGCATCAAGGCGGAGTTCATCAAGTTCATTCAGTTGGAGCAATCTCTTCTCACCGGCCAACTTTTCATCAAAATTCAGAGCTTTGATAGCCCAATAGGCCTTATGTTCGAGTTCGACAGGTAAATGACATGCTTTTCCGAATAGAAGCCAAAATGGAGACATTACAATCAGTGTCTTAAAAGCAGTCCTATAAGCCCATAATGCATCGTCCAATTTCTTGGACCAATCTTTTCTTGATGCATTGACCGTCAACTCGAGAATTCTCTTTAACTCTCGGTTAGATATTTCAACTTGGCCACTTGTTTGGGGATGATATGGTGTGGCTACACGGTGAGTGACTCCATATTTAGACAAAAGTGAGTCGAAGAGGCGATTGCAGAAATGTTTACCACCATCACTAATGATGGCTCGGGGGGTTCCATAACGTGAGAAAATGTTTTTCTTTAAAAAGTTTACCACCACCCGAGCATCATTAGTAGGTAAAGCTACCGCTTCTACCCACTTTGACACATAGTCAACCGCCACCAGTATGTATTGATTTGAAAATGAGGATGGAAATGGCCCCATAAAATCAATACCCCAAACATCAAATATTTCCACCTCTAATAAGGAATTCAACGGCATTTCATTCCGACTGGAAATATTACCCGTCCGTTGGCATCGATCACACTTAGATACAAGTGTGTGTGCATCCTTAAATAAGGTTGGCCAGTAAAAACCAGATTGAAGGACCTTCGATGCAGTTTTCACAGCACCGAAGTGACCACCATACGGAGAAGAATGACATCTTTCAAGTATTTTCTCCATCTCTTCCTCCGGGAACACATCTTCGGATAATTTGATCCGGACCCCGTTTGAATAACAAAGGATCTTCCCAGAAGTAATGCTTCATATCAGCGAAGAACCTCTTCCTTTGTTGATAAGACATATCAGGGGGTGTGATGCCACTTACAATGTAGTTCACATGGTCAGCATACCACGGTGTATGATTGAATTGGATTGAATGGATGATCTTAAATAGTTGTTCGTCAGGGAATACCTCATTGATTTCCCCTTCCACAATGTCTTGGGGTTGCTCAAGACGAGATAAATGATCAGCAACGACATTTTCAGTTCCCTTCTTATCTCTGATCTCGAGGTCAAACTCCTGCAAGAGGAGTACCCATCTGATCAACCTCGGCTTGGCATCTTTCTTTGCCAACAAATATTTGATGGCCGAGTGATCAGTGTAGACAATTACTTTGGAACCAATGAGGTATGACCGAAATTTATCAAATGCAAATATTACTGCTAGCATCTCCTTTTCAGTAGTAGCATAATTTAGTTGCGCATCGGTCAAAGTTCGACTGGCGTAATAGATAACATGCAGGACCTTGTCTCTCCTCTGCCCCAAAACTGCTCCAACAGCATAATCACTAGCATCGCACATAAGCTCAAATGGAAGACTCCAATCTGGAGCTGCGATGATAGGAGCTGTGATAAGTTTCCCTTTAAGCACATTGAAAGCATTTAGGCATTCTTGAGAGAAATTGAAAGTATTATTCTTCTCAAGTAAGGAGCAGAGAGGTTTTGTGATTTTTGAAAAATCTTTTATAAACCTCCTGTAGAAACCTGCATGTCCCAGAAAACTTCTAATCCCTTTCACAGTCTTTGGTGGGGGCAATTTTTCAATTGCTTGAATTTTTGCCTTGTCTACCTCTATGCCTTTCAGAGAAATTCGGTGGCCAAGAACGATGCCTTCTTGGACCATGAAATGGCACTTTTCCCAATTTAGAACCAAATTGGTGGTCTCTTCACAGCGTTGAAGTACCATCTCTAAATTGTTAAGGCATCTATCAAAAGAGGTACCAAAAACTGAGAAATCATCCATAAAAATTTCAATGCATTTCTCCACCATGTCGGAGAAAATCGCCATCATACACCGCTGAAAGGTTGCAGGTGCATTGCACAGGCCAAAGGGCATTCTTCTGTACGCAAAAGTACCGTACGGACATGTAAATGTTGTTTTCTCTTGATCTTCCGGGGCTATTGCAATTTGATTGTAGCCCGAATATCCATCAAGAAAACAGTAATGTGAATACCCTGCCAACCGCTCAAGCATTTGATCGATGAAAGGAAGAGGAAAGTGATCCTTTCTAGTCGCAGTGTTTAGCTTGCGGTAGTCAATACAGACTCGCCAACCAGTCACCGGTCTAGTGGGTATGAGTTCATTGTTCTCATTTTCCACTACCGTTATCCCACCCTTTTTAGGTACAACCTGTACAGGACTTACCCATGGACTGTCTGAAATTGGGTAAATGATGCCTGCATCAAGTAATTTAACAACTTCCGCTCTCACCACTTCCTTCATGTTCGGGTTTAACCGCCTTTGATGCTCAACTGATGGCTTAAAGTCATTCTCCATCAGTATTTTGTGCATACAAAATGACGGACTAATCCCTCGAATGTCAGCTATCGTCCAACCAATTGCTTGCTTATGTTCTCTCAAGACTCGAAGTAGCTTCTCTACTTCTAGCTTGGTTAAAGAATTGGAGATGATAACTGGAAGTGTAGATAATTCACCTAAATATGCGTACCTCAAATGAGGTGGAAGTGTTTTCAATTCAAGAGTAGGGGCTTTTCGATGAGATGGAGGTGGTGTTGAAGTGGTCTTTTCCAAATCCTCAACAGGTGGTTTCCAATTATGAGAGTGGAAAGGTGTAGCTTCCAAGTAATCTTCCATACCCTCAACATTGAGATCACCATCATTGGTATATGAAGAACGTACAAGGCATCTTTCAAGATGATCCTCAGAATGTCCATAAAGAGAGTCGGATACCATGTGATCAATCATATCCACCCGAAAACAATCATCGGGTTCCGACGGGTACTTTATGGATTTCAAGATATTGAAAGTGACTTGCTCATCTTGAACTCTTAAAATGAGTTTACCCTCCTGCACGTCAATCAGGGCTCGACCGGTCGCAAGAAATGGTCGTCCCAGAAGGATAGGGATATCATTATCTTCTTCCATATCAAGTATAATGAAATCAGCAGGGAAGATGAACTTATCCACTTTTACCAGCACGTCCTCAACAACACCTCGAGGATATTTAATTGACCGATCGGCCAATTGCAGCGATACTGTAGTAGCCTTTGGTTCCCCTATTCCCAACTTCTGAAAAATTGATAATGGCATTAAATTAATGCTCGCTCCGAGATCACATAAAGCTTTACCAAAGCTTAAATTACCAATAGCGCATGGAATAGTAAAGCTTCCTGGATCTTTGCTCTTTGGAGGCAATTTGTTCTGGAGAATGGCGCTACACTCTTCCGTCAACATTACCGTTTCATGATCCTCAAGTTTCCGTTTGTTGGAAAGAATATCTTTCATGAACTTTGCATAACTTGGCATTTGAGCCAAAGCATCTGCAAACGGAATGTTGATGTGTAACTTTTTAAACACCTCCAGGAACTTACCAAATTGCACGTCCAGCTTATGTTTCTGGAGCCTTTGAGGGAAAGGAATAGGCGGTACATAGGCTTTGACTGGAGTTGGAGCCTTCGATGTTGATGTCTCCTGCTCCTCTGCCTTACCTTCTTCCACTACCTCCTGAGGTGCTCGCATCACCTCATTCTCAATGACCGGTTCTTCGTCAGCTCGAGCCTTTGGCTGTACTACCGTGGGTTCGGTCAATTGAATCCCACTCCTGGTAGTAATGGCCTTTGCATTCTCTCTAGGATTGGTTTCAGTGTTACTGGGTAAAGCCCCTTGAGGCCTCTCAGAGAGAATTTTTGCAAGTTGGCCCACCTGCCTTTCCAAATTTTTCAGGGAGGCATCATTGCGCTCTTGATATTGCAGCTGATGATTTGCCAATTTAGCAATGGCCTCTTCCCAACCCTCTTTCTTCTCTTGTGGTTTGGGATTCAACACATTCTGGTTGTTCCCATAAGAGAAATTAGGGTGATTACGCCATCCAGGGTTATAGGTTTGTGCATAAGGATTATACCCGGGGCGTTGAAAATTTTGTGCATATGCCAGTTGCTCGGACGATCCCGAACCGCTGGCAATCAAAGGAAAACTTGAGCTCAAATGATTAGCTCCACACATTTCACAGACTGGTGGGGATTGAACCATATGAGCTGTCTGTGAGCTAGAAGATGAAGTAGAAAGTCCTTCTACCTTTCGTGCCAGAGAGTCAATCTTTGATAACATAAGAGAGTATGCTTCACTCTCTCGGACTCCACTTACTCCCACTTTAGCACGTCTGTCTGGCCACATAGCACTCTGTTCACTCATCACCTCAAATAACTCATACGCCTCTCGGATACTCTTATTTTGGACAGATCCGTTTGACGAGGAGTCAACATTTGAACGGTGAGGAGGAGTCAACCCAGCGTAGAAGTACTGGACTTGCTGTGCTAAAGTAATCCCATTGTTTGGGCACTTCCTCAGCATATCCTTGAACCTCTCCCATGCCTCGTGAAAGGTCTCAGAGTCAAGTTGTTGAAAGGTGGTTATGTCGTGCTTTAACTTGGCAACACGAGCAGGTGGAAAGAATTTAGTTGTAAATTTTTGTACCAACTCCACCCAACTCGTGATACTCCTCGAAGGTAGAGTGTCAATCCACTCTCTTGCCTTATCTTTTAGAGTATGCACGAATAACCTCATTCTTATCACCTCAACGTTCACACCTTCATATGTGAAATTGCTCACAATTTCCATGAATCTCGCAATGTGAGCGTGAGGGTTCTCATCTATTCTACCATAGAATGATAAAGAATTGGAGAATAGATTTATGACATCCGGACGTAGTTGAAAATTGGGATGTCCATATGAAGGGTAGATGATACCAGCCTGGTTCTCAACGACAGGGCGATTCAGAAAATCCCGAAAGAGCATATCTTCTTCATTAACCACCGGATTTTGAACCCTGCCCGCTTGATTATCGAAGCCAGGCGGCACACCATCCCGAGGAGCTTGGTCAGGTCTAGGAAAAGGTTCCAGAAGACCTTCTTGATGCTCCATGTCTTGTTGTTGTCTTCTCAACTCGTTTTGTTCTCTAAGCCTCCTTCGGAAAGTCCCTTCAATTTCAGGATCAAATTCAAGAAGGTTGAGACTTCGCGAACGATGCATAAACAATAAACAAGTTAAGACTTCGACAAAAAAACGAAGACAAAGTAACTTTTGGATTCGAAATGGGAAATTTAAAAACAGAAAGTAAGGTTCGAAAAAATGATTGACAAATTATCAAGTAATTTGATAAAAACACTCCCCGGCAACGGCGCCAAAAACTTGTTCGCTAATTTTGAAACGATGCCGCAAGTGCACGGGTCGAGAACAAGTAGTAAAAGCGGACCTTTTAAGTCCGGATATCGATCCCTCGAAGAGTGTTGTTTTCAATTACGAGTATATTGTTTCAAATTCCCGAAACAAACACACACATTAAAATTTGAATTTAAAAAGACGATAAACTAAGAAAACACAATTTTCTATTTAAAAAGATTAATTAAAACTTTGGAAAAGAAGGAAGATTTGATTTGAAAAGATGTTGGAATTTATGATTTCATTTAACCGTTATTTCATTAATATCAAGTCAATTATGCGTCGATGTAAGTTACCAAAATATATAGTTAGATCCGATTCTCCAATATTAGTCGACAACCTCTTTCGAGCGATATCGACTCTATTGATAAAGTTACCCACAAATCTATATGCGGATAAAACTTAACCAAAGCATTAAGTTATTGTGAGAATACTCAAAGGATCACCTAGGGGAGGTATATATTTCTATATAACCCAAAACCACCTAGGGTACTAACTATCGAGGTCTAGCAATGCAATAATCTTTCGATAATTACATAAACCACCTAACCACATCATCTATTGGCCAAATAAATGAAGCATACTCAACAATAATAATTAATACACTATACTTTTGATAACATAAACATCATTCAAAACATACAATGATATTAATGAATATTTGGTTAAACTAATACATAAATTCCAACAATAAATGTTTAGTTCATCATTCTAGCAAAATAACAAAAGATTATCTATTACAAACATTACAAACATAGGATAAATGATTGAAGAACACAAAAATAATAAAGATAAAACCCTTTTTAAGAATGAATTTTGCCTTCTTCAACAATTTCTCCAAGTTTTCCTTGTATAAACCTTTGTTAATCTACCACTTCTTCTCCAAAACAACCTACAAAACACAAAATAAAAGAAAACAAAATTAAAATGAAAGAGAGAGAGAGATTTTCGAGAGAGAGAGGGAGAGAAAATGAGAGAGAAGTGTGTGCAAATGTGTGTGAACAAAGGACCAAAGTAGTATATATCAAGGGTGGAAATAATAGAATACTAATATAATTTAGATATTATAGGATATTTCGTGAGACAATGAAAATATCCAACATTAAAATAAGCCAAAAATAATACAAAAGTTTGACCAAAAAATTCGTGAAAGAAAAATAGACCGCCATTGAAATTTAACTCTATGCGGCCGCATAGTTCAATCCTATGCGGTCGCATAGACAAATCAAGATAATAAGTTGACGTCTCTGATTAACCTGTGCGGCCGCATGGTTAAAACCCATGCGGTCGCATGTTTTAAGTGACTTTGCAGCTCAGGTCCTTCAGCCTTCTGGTGTAGTGCAATGCAGTCCTTCAACTTTGATTTAGTGCAATTAAGTCCTCATACTTTGACTTTCATTACATTTTAGCCCTTCCTTAATTGCACTTCAAGTCCTTCATCTTTTAGACTTTTGCACTTAAGTCCCCAACTTCACAACTTTGTTCCTTTTTAGTCCCTTTTCTTCTCTATTTGGTCGTTTTACTTCCCAACAGGGTTTTAGCCTACAAAAGTACAAAATACACAATTATGCATAGAAATTAACTCAATTCTATCAATAATAAATTAGAAAAAGTGTCAAATAAGTGTGTAAAAACACACTTATCAAAGCCAAATGGAACAAGTAGTGAAACATACATTATAGAGTTGCTCAGTAATAGCAGAGTCAACAACTCCAGTGTAAAAGTCAAATACATAAATAGTGACAAGAGGGATGAAGGATTTTGGTCATCTGTATGGCTCGATCATGTCCCAAATATTGGCATATTTCTTTCAGAGATACCTCACTATTTCACACCACCCATAACTCTTCTTTACGAATTCTAAGTTGCAACCCGTTTATTATCAATTCGAGTAATCTAATAGAAATAGTAACAAAGGAAAAAGAGTAACAAAGTTCCACCAATATCTTGAGCATTTCAACAAACAGGTCATAGCCACCTTCAATATAATTTCCCCGTATTACAATATACAAACTCAAAATGCAATAAATTTCTCAGAGTATTATATTGTGATTAGAAGAATGAACAAGAAAGTGCACTAAAAATTAACTGTTCGTCGATGCAAGTGATTATCGTAACGGAGAAATTGGTTACTTGAATGAGCTGTTTGCAATGGTGATTGTTCGCGTCGGAGCTGCTCGAGGTGGTGGTAGTGTTCGAAATGAAAGAACAATTACACACTAACCTCATCTCATTTAGATTAAGAAGATACAGAAATAAAGCATATGCATTTAAAATGGGAAGAAACGATGGTGAGTTGGAAGGGTTTCTAAGTTTGTGAGAGAGGAGATGGATTTGGGAAAGAAAATGGGAAAATTTTTCTGTGTTGAATGAATGAGGATAATTTAGGTAGTTTGTTAATTTTAATTTAAAACATTTAATTTAAAACTTCATTTCTAGTTAAAGACCAAATTTGCAAAAGGTATTATCGGAGAGGCTATTTGACCCAATTTACACTTAAAACTATCTAAATCTTAGACTGTTCATCTAGCAGTAGTCAGAAAAGTTGCTTGACTTTATGGTGCAATTCTGATTTTTTTTTTTTTTTTTTTTGTGTTCTTGATCGATGAAGCTATCCTGATAGCTGGTAGATTTTGGAAACACATGTTGCGTGTCAGCATCTATTTTGTTATCTTTTTTTTTTTTTCTCTAACTTCGCAATAAGTGAATGACACATGACTGTTTGGATTTAAACTCTGTCTCAAAATTCTCTTTTTTGTAGCATTTCTCATTCTTGTTTTTTCTTGTTTTGAGGTCAAATTGTTAATAATACAGAAGAGAATCAAGTTTTTGTCCTTAATTATCTGTACCTAAAAGACTCAACAATGCTACAAGTACAATAATGATTGACAATATTGGTTGACAATCACTCACATGGGAGGGAGCCCACGATAAATAAAAAAATCGTGAGCTCTCCTTCATGTGAGATTATTGTCAATCGATGTTGTTAATCAATATTGTAAAAGTAGTAAAATTCATTGCAAATCATGTTCTTCATTTACTTTTTTGTTAAATTCGGTAAAATGAAGAATTTTCCCTTCTCTTTAAATAGCAAAAATAAAAGAAATCAACAAAACAGAAAAAAAATAAAAAAAATTGAAGGTAACATTGTAGACTGAGTCTTCAATCTTAAAAAAAATAAAAAATAAAAAAGAAATTACAAGGTCCCAAATTAATTAAAAAGAATTGACAAAGAACTTTAAAAAGCAAAGAGAAAAAAACGTCGTCTTCTCCTACCTAACAGACTTTCCAACCCAAAACAGGGAAAAAAATAATAAAAAAATGAAGCGAGTGTGCTTGGAGAAGAAGACACTTTTCTTTGCATTTTTAATTTTTTTGTCAATCATTTTTAATTAATTTAAATGTGATATATTTGTACTTGAAAATATTTGGAACCCTCTCTGCAAAATTTCCATCATTTTTTTCTATTTGATCGATTTATTTTAATTTTGTTTATTGAAAGAGGAGGATAAATTTATCATTCTACATGAATTTAACGGAAAATTTGATAGAATGACATGATTTGCAATTGAGTAATGCTATTTAGCCTCACTGGAATTATAACTCCAGTTTAACTGGCATTAATGTGATGTTAAATTATTGGTGAAATTAAATAAATCATTTAATTTTACCTTTTATTTAATCTATCATCTAACGTCATCTAAACTGAAGTTGCAATCCCAGTGAAAATACATAACATTATTCTTTTCGATTATATGAAAAGTTGAAAACATTTTATGCTAAAAAAAATTAAGGATAAATTAATAACAGTACAAAGGTTGAGAAGAAAAAATACAAATTTTCCTTCTCGTAATGCATTGATGTTCTCAACCCTTGGAAGGTGCAACACGTTGGAACTAGCAGAATAAAGAATAAATTTATCACTCAATTATTACCTAATCTGTCCAATATAATAAAGGAAAATGTTCCTTTTTAAAACAATAGAAGTCGACTTATTTATGAGTCTTTACGTAAATTATAGTATACTCCGTCCGTTCCATATATATAGTGATTTTTTTTTTTTTTATCATAATTATATAATCTTATTTTTTGTATTGAGAATATTTTATTTTTTTTCATTTACTAATATACCATTATTTAACTAACTTAGTTATAATCAATTTTCTCCCACTTAATTTTAAAATTGTACAAATATAAATATGGGTAGATGAGAAAAGTCTTCGACAAAAATTACTTTTTCAATAATATTAAATAAATTTTTTTATTCCGTGTGAAAAATAAAATCAGTGTATATAAATGAGACAGAATGAGTAGTTTACTTTAAGGGTCCGTTTGATTGTAAAAGTGAAATTTGGGTAGAAAGAAAACGAATTGCGGAGAATTGAATTGCCTAAAATTTGTTTTAGAGGAAATTGTAATTAATTGGTATAATTTTTCACTTAATCCGTTTGACTTTGTTTTTCATATAAATAGTTTGTTTTTGAGATAAATTTTTTACAATTTGTGATAAAATTTGTTTGGATTGCCAAAAAGTAAAAAAAAAAAAATAATTAAATTAAATTTTTTTTAGTGTTCGTTTAACTTTGTGTTACATGAAAATTGTCAATAAAAGTGATAATTTTTTTTATCATTGAGTCTAGAGTTTTTTTTTCAATTATCTAAAAAAAAACCTGAAAAATCAATTTCCACCAAAATGGTGGAAAAGCATTTTCACTAAAAATCAAGAAATGGAGGTCACGTGAGGCAAACTTAGAAAATCATTTCCGTGGAATAAAAAAATTATCAAACAAGTAAAAAACTAGAAAATGGAAAACAAATTCCTTGTTTCATGGAAAATGTGTAGTAATCAATCGGGCCTAAATGATTGCTAGCTTTTTAAGTAAGTGGAATTTCTTTTTTTGTAGGATCATTTTATATAGTTTTTAAATTATTTTGTACTCCTAATCTCCACAATCACGAACTAATTATTTTATAATTAATTTGATCATCATCTGTCAACCGACACCTACGCTGTGGTCAACAGACCATCATGTGCAAATTGCAATGAAGATTGATATAAAAAAAAGAAAAAAAAAAAAAAAAAAAGGGTGTGGCTAAGAATAAGAAGATGAGGTCCATATTGTTTTTGAGAAGGAAAATGACTTATCAACTACTACAACTTTACTTTCCTTAACATCTAAGCTCCCCTTAACCCACAAAACTACTCGAATCTTCTCCCTCTTCTCTCTCCCACTAGCCTTAGGGTGGCGATGGTGCATCCCCGCCATCAATCAAAAGAAATCTCATCCGTCCACGTTGACCACGAGGTCTCTCAACCGTCAAGCCAAGATCAAATCATCTTTAGTCTTCCTGAACCTCGAGTTGCCTCTAGCCTCAAGGTCTGGACGAGTCCAACTAACCAGATCCTTACCAACTCGACCACCTTCTAGCGACACACAAACAATTCTTTGCAAATTCTACTGAGAGTACAGATTTTGGACATGGGATCTGTTGGGAATCAAAATCTTTCATCTTCTTATAATAGTTACATATTCTTCCCTCCTCCTCCGTTAGATGATGATTCTGGTACCCATTTTTCCCCACTAATCATCGCCATCATAGCAATCCTGGCAGTTGGTTTCCTTCTAGTAAGCTACTATATGATAGTAAAACGGTATTGCCGGAGAAGAAATTATCCGAACACGAGTATCGAACTCCAAGAGAATCTCGATGTAACGACTCGTGATCAGATGGCCGGAACGACACGTGATCAGATGGCCGGTGCCTCGACTGGATTGGACGAGGCACTTATTAAGACCATCACAGTCTTTAAGTACAAGAAAGGTGATGGCCTAATTGAAGGGACTGAATGTGCAGTTTGTTTAAATGAATTTCGAGAAAATGACTCTCTTAGACTAATGCCAAAGTGTGTCCATGGTTTTCACCCACCTTGTATTGATACATGGTTGAAATCTCACGCGAATTGTCCTATTTGTCGTGTCGATGTTAATTTGACCTATCCGTTGCCTCCACCTGCCCCGAGTTCTCAAACTCCATCGACTCTCAACGTGACTTCTCTCGAGATTCAGAGGCCGGATGATTTGATTTTCGTGGTGGATGATCAAGAAAGGGATAGTTCAGAAGAGGTAGTTCTAAGCGTAGTCGGTAATGATGTGAAGAGTCCCCGGCAAAATGTTAGTATTGCACAAGATTCTGAAACAAGAAGTGACATTATCGGAACTCCCAAAAAGGATGTTATGAAATTTAGCAGATCGATTTCTCCGGGTGCATTTTCGAGCCAACGCCAGCTCTGACATTCTGAGGATTGAAGAAGCATATGAAGGATTACAAGCGGAAAGTTCATCAAGAAGAGTAATAGAAGGGAATGAGAACTAGTAAGAAGACCTGTTACAATGAGAAGATCCATTTCTACTGGCAGATTCATATTCACAATCCATAACAAAGGCAAGAATTCTATAATCCCACATTGAACATACAAATATTGTAAAGGCAATTTCTTTACTTCATACCAGCTTTTCCTCTTTAGTTCTTTATCTATTTATGTTTGGCACATTAGGAAAGAAACGTGTAATCTTCGAGTTTGATATGATGCATAATATGGGATTGAATGGAAAATGAAACAGAATTTGTCATTTATTAGTGGAAAAATGTGTGAATGACTTGCTTGAGGAATACCAGAATGTGCCAGCAAAAATGGAGGCACTTCGATCAGTAAGTTAAGTAATGGACTCGCAAGAATTACTTATTAATATCTATTTATAAATTAAACTATTTATAAATTCTTCCCAAATGGAGGCTTAACCTTCTATGGAAAGTATTGCCAAGGCTATTTCAAAGTTTTAAGGGCCATATAGATTAGGCTATTGTTAATGCAAAATGGAATTTCAAAGTTATATATTTGAAAATAGATTTATATCATTGTTTTTGGTGCAAGGGTAGATGAAATTTGATATATATGGTTTAGGTGTCTCTTTCTACAGTTCATTAAGTTACATTTGGTGATTCTTTTAGTGCACTTCTCAAGTCCCAAGCCTATACTTGTACTGATAACTTTTTGGGTAGTGAATTTTACAAGAAAATGAAGTTAAAAAGTCTTTTATGATATAATGTGTAGATGTGCTGTTCTTGGTTTAGTTTTTGCTAAATATGGAACCTCTCTCTGGGATTAATTCTGCAATTTGCATGCTCTGAAGAGATAGATTGAAATTTGTGATGTACAAAACACTAGTCTGGATCTGGATAAAGAGTATTTGACAGACAAAAATTCACATCATAACAAAAATCTTACTATAAAATGTTCTTTTAATAGCTTTGACAGTAAGCTGACATGGTTCTGATACATTACACACTCCTGTGAAAAATTATTTTACTCTAATCAATTCTCAGCAAATCAAACATTTTTCAATTTAGAAAGACATAATTTGGAGTTTTTTGAGTGTAAGATTCATTTTTCTGAAATAAGAAATATCCAGTAGGCATTGACTCTTCAAGATGGATGAACATTTCCCAAAAAATGAAACTTCAAATGCTTGACATCTTCCACCTCAACTAATCCTAGTTAGATTGAGGCATGCTACACCTTTGAGTTATCGGAAGAATCCAATTACTCTCTTTATACTAGCTTTGCCCATAAAAATTCTGTCGTCACTTTATGAATGCACGTGTTCACTCATGTCTGGATATTACAATATAGTAACACTTGACCATTATTCTCTATGAAACGTGATAAATTGCATTCACTCGTTACTTTTTCTTCATATTCCTCCTCTGCAATAGTCTTGCATCAGTTATATGTATCTGTATAAAAAGAGTAACAAATATATTGAAAACAATTTGACAACTCCTAATTCCATGATCTTTGCAGATCGGATCATCTTCACAAAGTTGATATCTTTAACTTTGAATGAGATCTCAATTCTAATGACGTATTTTGTTAGATACCTTAAAACTAGAATTCGTTTTTGTTGCGATCCAGTTCATCGCCGCAAACTCTGGTAAACTCGAGTACTCAATTTAGACAAACATAGACAGTAAAAAATCGTTATCGCATTACAAAAGCACGTGTATATATAATCAAATAGTAGATACAAATAATAATCAATAGTGACTTTTCCAGCTATGCAACAATTGTTGTGCATGATTTGTGATTTTTTTAACATACGTACCGGTATATATTTTAGCCCCTCTTTGACAGCCATTAAAATAATTCTCTTTTTTCAAATTTATTTTCAATTGTACATTCTCACAATAAAATATTGAGAAATTAGCACAAAACGTTCTTAGCTTTCGACGTTATTGTGCAAAACGTCCATACTTTCCATTTTTTGACATTTTTACCTCTACCTTCACCTTTTATTGTAGAAATCATCATTTTCATCCAATTGCTTATATAAAATGACAAAGATACCCTACTATTAAATAAAACAAAAAAAAAAAAATTAAAGAACAAATTACTATCATACTCCCAAATTTTTTAAAAAGTGCAAATGAGTTCAAATAAGTTATTAAAATGGTAATTAGCACAAAATGTGCCTACCTTTCGATATTATTGTGCAAAACGTCCTTATCTTTCTTTTTTGATAATTTCATCCTTATTTTCACATTTTATTTTCAAAATCATCATGTTCATTTATTTCTCAATTAAAAGCTGTAAAATAACAATTATACCCTCATCTTTAAAGAAAAGAAAAGAAAAATACAGAACAAATTGCAACTATACTCCCAAATTTTTTAAAAAGTAAAAATAAATTTCAAATAAATAATTAAAAATTAAAAAAATCACTTTCTTTTTTAATTATTTATTTAAAATTTATTTGTGTTTTTTTTTTTTTGAAAATTTTGCGAGTACAATTGCAATTTATTTTTTATTTCATTTTCTTTATTTTTGTTTATTTAAAGAAGAGAGTATATTTGTCATTTTACAATTTTTAATTTAGAAAATAGATTAAAATATTGATTTTCGCAATGAAATGTGAAAATGTCAAAAAATAAAAGGTATATACGTTTTGTACAA
This sequence comes from Osmanthus fragrans, assembly GCA_019395295.1. Taxonomy (NCBI): domain Eukaryota; kingdom Viridiplantae; phylum Streptophyta; class Magnoliopsida; order Lamiales; family Oleaceae; genus Osmanthus; species Osmanthus fragrans. The sequence goes on along the minus strand of CM033356.1, from coordinate 18,914,480 downwards.
CAATATTGAAAGGTATGAACGTTTTGTGCTAATTACATTTTTAATAATTTATTTGGACTTATTCGCACTTTCTGTAAAAGTTTGAGAGTATGATTGCAATTTGTTATTAATTTTCTTTTCTTTTTTTGTTTTATTTAAATAAGAGACTATATTTGTCATTTTATATGAGAATTTGATGAAAAATGATGATTTCCACAATAAAAAGGTGAAGGTAGGTGTGAAAATTTCAAAAAATGAAAAGTAAAGACGTTTTGCACAATAATATTGAAAGATAAGGACATTTTGTGCTAATTGCCCTAAAATATTTTGCACGTACATCCAAAACTCATTCTTACTTTTTAACCATACATTCTCCAAAAAAATCACTATTTTAAAACTCATTTTTCTCCAAAAAAAAAAAATGGTTCCAACAAGCGTAACGGGGAACTAATCCAACAATGGAACGATTTGGCCAGCAAGTAGAAAGTGTACAAAAAGGGATGGCTGATATATTTTTGAATTTGAATGGATTTGTTGAATAAGAAAATACGAAGTGATGAGCAAGCAAACTTATGACCCTTTTATGCAAGTCTAAGAACATGCGAGAATAAAAATAAGCACAACAGCTCGCGGATAAGAGGGCGAATTGTCTCCCTTGCAGAAATCATTATTAAAGCACACGTGGGTAAATGATTAAAGCATGACCAATGAATGAAGAATACGTAAGTTGATAAATATTGCATAAACATCTAATAGAATCAGTTAGAAACCGATCCATAAATAATCGTCACTTGTCACTCACCTAAAAAGATCCAAATTACCCTCAAGGCTCTCAAGGAAATCAATAAATAATCCCATCTAGTGAGAGAAAAGCATTCAAAATCAAATACATCTCTTCTAAATAGTCATTTCTTCGCATGCTCCTTGCTAAGCATTAAGTACAGAGAGTTTAGAAGAAGAAAATTTTGGCTATGTGAGACAAATTTGTTTTATAACTTTGTGGTCAACAAATTGACGATGTTCATGAGAATTCAAAACAAAGATAATCACTAATTTGTGTATGAAGTTGAGATACGCGATAAGATGAATCGAGCTAAGGTGAATCAAGACAAAATGAAGGCGCTGAAAATTGGAATTGAAGAATACAACTATGATTGAGTCAATAGCGATATGAATAAAAAAATGTTTGACATAATAAATTGGGGAAATAAATAGTCCAATGAGGGAAAAATGTTTCATAAAATACGTTCTTAATTTATGGAGGCCGATTTTATCTCGCTTCACGTATGGAATAACATGTTTTATATTTATGATAGAATTTAATGGTGACGTGTAAGACAAGTTTTAGTCGAGTGACATTTGTGTAACCATTATTAATTTAAATGATTAGTAATATAAGAAAATTATTTTAGCTCTTATTTGGTCCCTGTTATTTTTAAAATATATTTTCCCCTCTCTTATTTTTATTTATACATTTTTCAATAAAATAATACATGCAAACTCAAAAAAAAAAAAATTCTTATTTTTTAACCACACATTCTCTATCAAAATTCCCCTCCAAAATGCATTTTGGACCAAAAAAGAAAAAAAAGGGTTTCAAACAATCTTTGAATAACATTTGAAATTAATTTCAGCCTTTAGTGATTGTACTTTTGTAAATAGTAAGTTCATTATGGTCTATTAGTGAATGACAATTAAACTCCTACAACTCTATAAATTATTATCATTGTATCTCTGATTCCTACTTATAAATATAGGAGTTTGGTTCTTAATAAAACATACGCAGTCTATTGACTTTTATTCTCTCTTCTCATTTTTTTCTCTTTTTATAACACGTTATCAACACGATAGAATAATTTTTCGAAACTTAGTGAAGGTAATAATTTTGTTATAAGCATGAATATTTATCACGTGTACTAAAATTAATTTGATGACATGTAAATTTTTCTACATACATATGCACTAAAAAGAGGTTGGTTCTTCTTCTATGTTTTTTGCTTGTACACAAATTTATAATGATTATTTCATTATATGCTTAAGAATTATTTTGTCCTATTTGTATGTCTATATATGAAGTCAATTCTCGTGCATTTTTGGAAGATTTATTACTTATACATTTTTAGCAATTAATTTTCTATATAAATTCATATCATGTCTACATGATAATTAAATGTTTTTAGATGTTTTTCTATAAACTTTAAATTGATAATATATCATGTCGTTGCTCCTAAATAGCACAACATTATTAATTTTTTAGAGGAATATTACTTGCTCATTAATAGCACGATATTACAATTTCAATATTCTATAAGAATATTAACTCAATACTCCTGAAGAAGCATAATATAACTTATATTTATTTTAAACGAATATGGTGTTGATGTTCTTGAAGAAACACAACCCACGTTATATAAATATTCCAGAAGAATATTGCATTGTTACTCATTTAGAGTACAAATTTTAATATTATGTTGTTTAACTAGAAAGATTAAACGAATCGTTAATGTCAATATTTCATAAAAATATTATATTTATACTCTTGAAGATTATATATCTCGTTACGTTCTTGAAGAAACACAACACGTCTTATATAAATGTCTCAAAAAATTATTTACGCCTGAAGAGCATGTCATTACCAAGTATCTAGCAATATTCTTGAAGAATATTGATTGATTTCTAGGTAAAAATACTAATTAAATTACTCTATTTCGTTACGTGTCCATGCTTCTGCATACGTATTTATATATTGATGTTCTAATTATATTTTACTTGATCCTGAAGAGCATAATTAAATAATTCTGTTTTTACTCCCGAAGTGTAAATTCTTATACAATTTATTATTTTAAACAATAATATGTTATTGTTCTTGAAGAGCATGACACTACGATTCCAATATTCCAAAAGAATATTGATCTATTACTCTTGAAAAAGTAATAATAAAATACAATGTGCTCTCGATGTAGCACATGTCTTGAAAAATATATCATTTTGAATTGTGTTTGTCCTTGAAGAAAAACATATAACCAATATCATGATAACGTTGATTAGTTTGACTACTTGAATGACATATGACTGTATAATGTTTAATCATATTTTTTGAAATTATATCTTATATTGAACCAGAAGTTCAATTTTGATTTTACTATTTGACATTATCAGTTAGACTATCACTGAATAAGTAATGATGAGAAATTAAAAATTTTAAATCGATATTCAATGAAAAATCAGAAAAATTTTCAATCCAATAAATTCATATATATCATTTGTTCATTTGTTCTCTTTATTGACAATTCGTCATTAAACATCACTAGCTAAAATGAGGATTGAATTCCCTATATTTTTGAAAATTAATTAGGGTGATATACGAGGTCACATCACCCACCATGTTAACCATCTAAATACTATTTGTATATAATAGATTTAATACAAATATTAGATGATTACATGGTGTTTGCAACTTAAAATTTGCGAAATTATTGCTCAAGTTATGAGCATAATTTTCAAATTATTTAATCAAGATCGTGTCTTGTTCGTACTAGTGGGCATAAATCTCAACATTTTAATAAGGGTTAGTTGAGATGTCAGTAAATAATTTAACATTATTGTTTGTTAAATACCTTTAATTAATGTAATTAAGAACAAAGTACTTTTCATTTTTGTTTAGAAAATTCTATTACACATCGTTGCTAACATCACAGTTCTCCCAATTACAATTGGCTTATGGTTAGAGCCTAATTTTTTCCATTTAATTATTTTGATAGTGCAGTATATGTAAAATTGATCCATCACAATGCACTGAGATGAAAAATAAAAGAATGCTGAGAAAAATGTGTACTTTGAACTCTTATTCCAAATATGTAACATTTTATGACACAAAAAAAATGATTGTCAATTTGATTAGATAATTCTCTCAACATTGGGGAAGAGAATTAAGAAACTAAAATAATGTATAAATGCATCATTAGTTGCATTTACTGATAAAAATGATCAACAATATCTCACGCATAAATTTTAAATGCTCAAATATGAATTGATGTCTTAAGAAGACAATTTGATAGCATTATATTTGATATATCGATGGCATACCTGGAGCATGATGTGTTCGATTCTAATAAAAAAAATTCAAACGAAAATGGAGCAATTAGCAAAAATGGTCTCATTAAAGACGCATATACTCTTGATGAGTATTTAGACATAACAAATTATAAAATTTCAAAAGAGGTTCAGGTACATGATATATTGAAAATTGAGATATCTCAATAAATTTTGTCGTTATGGAGTAAGAAATAGAATTGAAAAAAAAAAAAAAAAATTCTCAACAAAAAATTTGTACGTGATGTACTGCATCCTATATGAATCGCAAGGAATAGAAATAAATGTGTTAAAATATATTAATCGAAATAATATTTGACCAAATAAAAGGAACGTGATCCTAAATTGAATTTACTAGAGAAACATGAAGTTTGTGGACTGTAGTCCAAAAATCTGAAGACATATACTTATGCAAAAAGAAAATGAGCAAAATGAAGCCGTAATGCGTAATGTACGAATCTCAACATAGTGAATTTCGCAAAGATCATTGTGAATGAAATCACGGGTCTATATCATGTTATCTTGACGATACATGAAATTTAAAATGCGTGATAGTCAACTCATTTAGCATGACTATAAATGTTATTTCTGAAATATTTAATATGCCTGAAACATAACTTAAATGATATATGCCCAAAAACCATGTTCTCAATTAAATTGCTAAGATCATTATATGGATTGAAATAATCCGGACGCATTGGTGTAATCGTCTTAGCAAATATTTGTTGAAGGAAAACAATAAAAATGAGGATATCCATCCATGTATTTTTATAAAGAAAACAAATATTGGATTTGTAATTGAAGCAGTTTATGTTGATGATTTAAATTTAATTGGAACTCTTGAAGAGCTCAACAAAATTGTTGATTATTTGAAAAATGACTTTGAGATGAAAGACTAAGGAAAAATCAAAATTTGTCTTAAATTGCAGATTGAACATTTCGCAGAATGATTATTTGTTTATCAATCTACATATATAGAAAAAAATTTAAAACATTTTTATATGGATAATGCACATTCATTAGCATCATTTATGGTTGTTCGATCATTTGATGTGAAAAATGATCCATTTTGTCCACTTGAAGATGGAGAAAAAGATTATTGGTTCTGAAGTACAACATCTTTGTACAATTAGAGCATTAACTTATCTTACAAATTGCACTCGATCTGACATAATTTTTTCTGTAAATCTCCTCATAAGATATAGTTCTACACCAACTCAAAGACATTGGAATGATGTTAAACATAATTTTCGTTATCTAAAGGGTACCACTGATTTGGAACTATTTTATTTTCAAAAGTCAGGATCCGCTTTAGTGGGATAAGTAGATGCAGGTTATCTCCCTGACCTAAATAAAGTTAAATCACAAATAGGATATGTGTTTACACATGAAAGAACATCCATATATCATGGAGATCTGTGAAACAATCCTTGACAGCAATATCCTCAAATCATTCTGAAATTATTGCAATATATGAAGTAGGGTGAGAATGTGTATGGTTGAGAAACATGACCCATCAAATTCAAACATCTCGCGGGTTAACTTCAGCAAAAGATATTACAACAATTTTGTATACGAACAATGCATCCTGTATTGCACAACTCAGAGGAAGCTATATCAAAGGTGACATGACGAAACATATTTTTCCAAAATTCTTTCATACACATGAGTTTCAAAATAATGGCGACATCGATATCCAACAAATTCGCTCAAGTGACAATATTGTTCATTTATTCACAAAATACTGTCAATGTCTACATTCAAGAAATTAGTTCATGATATTGAAATGCGTCAATTTAAAGATATTCAGTGATTAATATAAGGGGGAGTAGTTATACTATTTTTCCTTCGCTTAGATTTTATCCCACTGAATTTTCTTAACAAGATTTTAATGATACAACATTTATTTTTAATACTCCAAAATGATTGTACTTTTTTTCCTTCGTTTGATTTTTTTATCCGGTTGAGTTTTTATCAAATAAGGTTTTAACGAGGCAAATATTTTGTAATTTGTCATTCAAGTGAGAGTGTTGTAAATGGTAAGTTTATTAGGGTTTATTAGTGAATAACAAATAACTATAAAAATTATTATCGTTGTATCCCTAATTCTTATATATAAATATAAGACTTTGATTTTTAATAAAACACACACGGTCTATTAACTTTTATTCTCTCTTTTCATTTTTATTTTTTTATTTTTTATAATACATACTAAAATTTAAAGCTGATTTTATGTAGATTTTCTTAAAATAAATTTTGTAATAAGTTTTGTAAATGGTAATTTTATTAGAATTTATTGGTGAATGACAACTATACCCCTCCAACTTTAGAAATTATTACCATTGTATCCCTATTTCTTACCTATAAATATAGAGTTTTGGTTCTTAATAAAATACACACAAGTCTATTGACTTTAATTCTCTATTCTTTTTTTCTCTATTTTTATAACACGTTATCAGTACGATTCTCTTAAATTCAAAGTAAATTAGTTAGAAAGTAATAATTTTTAAATATAATTATTTATCACGTGTGCTGAAATTAATTTGATGACATGTGAATTTTTATACACAAAATCAATTATTTCAGTCGATTTCAAGTATTTTGTCTCATATGCCGATTCCATGAATTTTTTTATATACACGTTACACCAAACTTTATACCAATTCCCAACCTAACCATAGCCCTTAAATCAATTCCAACCAAACCACCATTACTCGGACTCTCTAGACAACAACAATGCAACTCAGGCAAATATAGACAAAACCTAGTTGTTGTGGTGTAAAATTTGCTATTGTAGTACTGTAATTCATGCTAAGGTATATTTTTGCAAATCCATGAAGATTGTTTATTTGGCGTAAATCTCACGAAAAAGGTAAATTCACGAGACCATCAATTCATGCACGGCTGTATGCATAATGATTTGAAAATGTGAATTCATTTTATATTATGGAAAATTGTGTGTATTACCTTAAACATTGTAATTTACTTGTGCATATTATGAAAAATCGTGAATCCATTTTATATATGGAAACTGTGAATACGAACTACTTTAACGATGTCAATTTCAGAAAACAATGAATATGATTTACGAAATATCGTAATCCATTTTATATCCTTTGATTTATTTATATTTACTAAATATACATGTTTATGATTATTATTATTTAATATTCTTTGTGTCTTTAACATGAGTAAATTTTTTTAAAGGTTTATCATAAACCTTAAATTTATAATACATCATGTTGTTGCTCATGAAGTAGCACAATATTCTAGTAGAATATTACATGTTCCAGGAGAGCATGTTATTACAATTTCATTATTCGAAAACTTTAAACGAATTTGGTGTTGATATTCTCGAAGAAATACAATCTGTGTTATAGAAATATTCGAGAAGAATATTGAATTGTTGCTCATGTAGAACACAAATTTTAATTTTATATTATTTAACTCGAAATGTAGAACGAATCGCTAATATCAATATTTTCAGAAGAATATTGATTTATTTCTAGATAAAAATAAAAATTAAATTACTCTATATATTGATGTTTTAATTATATTTTACTTGCTCCCGAAAAGTATAATTAAAAAAATTCGATTTTACTCCCGAAGAGTAAATTTTTATACAATTTATTATTCCAAATAATAATATGTTATTGTTCCTGAAGAGCATGACACTACGATTCCAATATTCCAGAAGAATATTGATATATTGTTCTTGAAAAAATAATAATAAAATACAATCTACTTTTGAAGTAGCACATGTCTCGAAAAATATATCATTTTGAATTCGTGTTTATCCTTGAAGGAAAACATATAACTCATGTCATGTTGATAGTGATTAGTTTGTCTTTTTTGATTGAATACTATACGAGTATATAATGTTTAAACTTATTCTTAGAAATTAAATAATTGAATTATATCTTATATTGAATCAGAAATTTAATTTGATTTTATTATTTGGCATGACCAGTTGGACCATCACTAGATCAATAATGATACAAAATTAAAAAATTAAATGAATATTCAATAAAAAATCAGAAGATTCTTCAATCCAATTAATTCTTATATATCATTTGCTCTCTTTATCGATAATTGATCATTAAATGTCACTAGCAAAAATATTATTGAATTTCCTATATTTCTAAAAATTAATTAGGGTGATAAATGAGATCCTATCATCTTCCATGTTGACCATCAAAATATTATTTATATATAACAAATTTGATACATATATTAGATAATTGTATGGTAATCGCAACCTGAAGTTTGCAAAATTATTGCTCAAATTTTAAATTTTGAGTATAATTTTCATATTACAAAATTAAGACGGTATCTTATTAATGCTAGTGAGCATAAATTTCAACATTTTAATAAGTGTTAATTGAGATGTCGATAAATTGTTTAACACTATTTTTTTTTAAATGCCTCCTATTAATTTAATTGATAACAAAATACTTCCCATTTTTGTTTAGGAAATTCTATTACGCATCATGTCAACATCATAGTTCTCTCTATTATAATTGACTTATGGTTAGAGCCTAATTTTTTTATCTAATTTTTTTGATAATGCAGCATACGTAAAATTGATCCATCACAATGCGCTGAAATGGAAAATAAATAATGCTAAGAATAAATGCATTCCTTGAACTCTTATACCAAATGTGTGATATTTTTATAACGCTGAAAAAATGATTGTCAATTTGATTTGACAATTCTCTCGACATTGTGGGAGGAAATTAAGAAGTTAGAAATAATGTACAAATGCATCATTATCTATATCTTCGCAAAAAATCATTTGAACCAGAAGTTCGAAATATAATTTATTTAGATGCATTTACTAACCAAAGAGATCAACAATATCTTACACACCAATTTTAAATGCTCAAATACGAATTGATGTCTTAGGATGGCAATTTGATATCATTATATTTGATATATCTATGACACGCTTGAAGTGTGATGGTGTTCGATTCTAATACCCAAAAAAAAAAAATTCAAACGAAACTAGAGCATTAACAAAGATGGTCTTATCACGGAGGCATATACTCTTGATGAGTACTTAGATATAACAAATTATAAGACCCCATAAAAGGTTTAGGTACATGATATATTGAAAATTAAGATATCTCAATAAGCCATTGTTTGGCCCCCTATTAGTCATATATATATTTTTTCTCTCCTACTTTCAACCACACAATCTTCCATAAAATAATACTACACGTAAATCGAAAAATTTTCCTTCTTTTTCAACCACATATTCTCTCATAAAATACTAATCCAAATACTATATCTTAAAAAAAAGGGGGCCAAACACAAGCTAAGTTATGTCATTGTGGAGAAAAAATAGAATTGAAAAAAAGTTATTGACAACACTTTTACAAATGATGTGCTGCATCATATTATGAATAACAATGACTCGAAATAAATTTATCAAAATATATCGATTGAAGTAATGATTGGTAAAAATGGAAAGAAGACATAGAGACGGAATAGAATTCCTTAGAGAAATCAAAAGTGTTTGGACTCGTTGTTCAAACACCTGAAAATGTAATCCTCGTACGATACACATGAGTTTTGTACAAAAGAGAAATAAAAATAATGAAATTACAACATACAAAATCCGACTAGTAGTTCAAGATTTCTCACAAAGATCAGGAATTGATTATGAGGAAACATATTATCTCATAATGGACACCATCACTTTTAGATTTTTGATTAGTTTGATCGTGTCACAAAAGCTTGATATGCTTCTTATGAATGTAGTAACTGTCTATTTATATAGTTTACTTGATAGCGTTATATATATGAAAGTCTTCTAAGGACTTAAAATACCAGAAACAAATGATACACGCCCGAGAACCATGTTCTCAATTAAATTGCAAAGATCAATATATGGATTGAAATAATACGGATGCCTGTGATATAATCGTCTTAGTGAATGTTTGTTGAAGGATGATTATAAAAATGATGATATCTGCCCATATGTTTTCATAAAGAAAAGAAATATTAGACTTGTAATTGTAGCAGTTTATGTTAATGATTTAAATTTAATTAAAATTCTTGAAGAGCTCAATAAAACTGTTGATCATTTGAAAAATGAATTTGAAATGAAAGACTACGGAAAAATCAAAATTTGTCTTAGATTGTAGATTGAACATTTCGCAGAATGATTATTTGTTTATCAATGTACATATAAAGAAAAGTTTTAAAACATTTGTATATGGATAATGCACATCCATTAGCATCACTTATGATTGTTCGATCATTGGATGTGAAAAATGATCCATTTCGTCCACTTGAAGATGGAGAAAAAGGTTATTAGTCCTGAAGTACCATATCTTTGTGCAATTGGAGTATTAATTTATCTTGCAAATTGCACTCAACTCGACATAACTTTTTCTGCAAATCTCCTTGTAAGATATAGCTCTACACCAACTCAAAGACATTGAAATTATGTTAAACATATTTTTCGTTACCTTAGGGTACCACTGATTTGTGATATGTTATTCTCAAAAGTCAGGATCTATCTTAGTGGGATATGCAGATACATGTTATCTATCCGACCAACATAAAGCTAAATCACAAATAGAATATGTGTTTACACATGGAAGAACATCTATATCATGGAGAGGTATGAAACAATCCTTGACAACAACATCCTCAAATTATTGTGAAATTATTGCAATGCATAAAACATGGCGAGAATGTGTATGGTTAAGGAACATGATTCATCAAAATCTCAAGGTCTTCACCTGTTCTTCCTTTGAGAGCAAAGGTAAGGTTTTTTCTCTAGGTTTTTCCAACAAAACCTAGTCTTCTTTCCTCCTGGATTTCTAATCCGTGGAGGTTGTGGCATGGAGACGTATTGTCTGATCTGTACAATAAATTGAAATTAACTGAGGATGAGGAGCAAGAGGTGGAGGTTGGTGAGAAAGAAATATGGTTATCAGTGAGAAAAGTACGCAATGCATAGCCTTTAGTGTGATATCAGACTGCGATGTGAATAAAGGAGCGCCGAAGAACATAATGCTGAAGGTGTGGGAAATGGAAGGGAAACCTGTTATCAAGGATGCTGGTAGAAACAAATTTCTGATCAAACTGAAAAGGTTAGATGATAAAAATAGAATCTTGAATGGAAGATCGTGGTCCTTCGATAAACAACAATCTGCCTACAGGATTGTGAAAGAGTCGCTTCAATAAAGGAGATTTCATTTCAAGAAGAGGCTTTTTGGATTCAATGTCATGATTTACCTTTCGCTGGTATGAATAAGAAGATGGGCCATGATATTGGCTCGCGTTTGGGGAAGGTGCTTAACGTAGACACAGATAGCAGTAAAATATGTCTGGGCGAATTTTTACGAATCAAAGTGTTGATTGATATCACCAAATCTCTCTCACGAGGAAGATTTCTCAATATCTGGGAAATAAAATACTGGATTCCATTCAAGTATGAAAGGCTCCTTAATTTTTGTTACCACTATGGCCAGTTCAAACACAAATCCAGACGATGCGAAAAGAAAGAAACAGGGACAGCCATTGGTGATGGATTGGAGCAACAATATGGAGTATGGTTACGGGCAAGTGGGAAAAAATCGGACACGCTTAATATGCAAGCGAAAAGTGTCCAAAACCAGGAAGTGATGCCGAAATCGAACCGCCAACAGACTGTTGGCCACACCCAACGACAAATAGACGAAAATGGAAACAGAACACTAAATGCGGACACTCTAGATTTAGTGGCAGATTCATCGCCCATTTCCATAAATGAATTGACTGGTATTTATGAGGATGGAATCTTACGAAATCAAAGGAAAAGTCAAGCAAATTCTGAGGAAGCTCTAATCCCAACCAACACAACAAAAGGAAAATTTGAGGACGCGAAAATTACAGGCCCAATTGAGCCGTTTATAAACCCTTCACTGCCTCATTTTCAAGATGAGGCCCATGTTAATATCCATTCAAGCCCACAGAAGCAGATTTACAAAAGGCGCCCAGCTCAAGGAAAAATGTGGAAAAAAAGGGCTCGTGTCGGCCCATTTACTTCACTTTCCCATAATGCAGCCATTGAAGTTAATGGAGAGAATGGCAATGCACATAAATGTAAGGCAACAGGGGAGTCCGTTCCAGTGTTGGAAAAAAGGACCAAAGCTCTTATTGGCGGAGAAATTGAGGTCATATGGCAGAAGCTGCGAAGCGGAGGTTTGATAATTGTTTTGTGGTAGATAGTATTGGTCGAAGCGGAGGTTTAGCTTTTCTTTGGTTGAATGAGGTCAATGCGTCTCTTATCAATTACTCTGGAAGCCACATTTCTTTGAATATTAACAATGATGGAGTCAGTTCACCGTGGGTTTTATTGGGTTTCTATGGTAATCCAAACACAGATAGAAGGCACGAGAGTTGACAGTTGATGTGGAGAATAAATTTGAACAGCTCGTGTCCATGGATGATAATGGGAGATTTCAACGAAATCCTTCATCATGATGAGAAGTATGCCTAAATGGATAGCTTCTGTACGGCGATTGAAGAGTGTGAACTTAATGATATGGGGTTTGTTGGATCAAAATTCACATGGAGCAACATAAGGCAGGAAAGACATTTCACCAAAGAGAGGCTGGACAGAGTGTTTGCTAATTCTTCTTTCTCATCCCTATTTGGCTACTGTGAAGTGCAAGCGTGTTACCGGTCGTCGACTCGGATCATAACCCACTCTTAATTAATTGTAGCAACAACCATGCTTTTTTGGACTCCCATCCACCCAAGTTGTTCTGGTATGAAGCTGTCTGGTCTGGGAAGTAGGAATGTAAAGACATTATTGACAGTGTCCGGCTAGTCCATGGAGAGCAAAACAATCTAGCAGGCGATTTCAAAGCAAGCTTAATACGATGCAGAGAGAAACTACAGAGATGGGCTAAATGCAATGCAGAACCACAAGGAAGGAATTACGAGCTAATTTGCAGAGGCTCCGATTGCTGCAGAATACGAATCAAGGAGATTTAAATGGTAGAATCAAAGACACTCAAAAGTAGATAGATGATATGCTGGAAGAAGAGGAAATCAAATGGAGGCAACGATCTAAACAATTGTGGCTCAAATGTGGGGATAAAAATACATATTCTTTTCACAAATGTGCATCTCAAAGAAAGAAACAGAATACTATCAAGAGTATTCTGAATGATAGGGGCGAAACTTCCACCAAATAGAAGGACATCAGTAACACGTTCCAAACTTTCTACCAATAGCTGTTCACGACCTCCATCCCATTTGGCATTGAAGAAGCTGTACAGGATTTAGAAACTAAAGTTACTCCGGAAATGAATGCCCAGCTACAGAAAACATGTACTGATGAGGAAGTGAAGCAAGCAATCTTTGAAATGGATCCAATGAGCTCTCCTAGACCTGATGGTTTCTCAGTTGGTTTCTATCAAGACAATTAGGATTCTATTGGAGAAGGACTATGTGCTACTGTTAAAGATCTCCTAGCATCTAAACAAGGGTTCAATGATATTAATGATTCTTTTATTGTATTGATTCCAAAGATTAATTTTCTTGCTTATGTTTTAGAGTATAGACCTATCAGTCTGTGTAATGTGCTTTATACAGTGGTGTCAAAAGTATTGGCTAATAGACTTAAACCATTTTTGTCTGATATTATCTCACCAACTCAAAGTGCATTCGTCCCAGGACGCCTGATCTCAAACAATATCATTATGGCTTATGAAGCAATGCATTCTATGAAGTATAGAGTTAAAGGGAAGAAGGAGGGGTACATGGCTTTAAAGTTGGATATGAGCAAGGCTTATAACCGTATCGAGTGATGTTTCCTAGAAGTCGTCTTAAGGAAATTTGGTTTTGGTGAACGGTGGATAGAGCTAATCATGCAGTGCGTACAAACAGTGAAATACTCCCTGATTATAAATGGTGAGCCACAAAATCAATTTCAACCATCGAGAGGATTAAGGCAAAGCGACCCTCTATCCCTTTACCTCTTCATCCTGTTCTCTGAAGTACTGGGCAACTTACTGGATAAAGCGGAGGCGAGTGGTCTCATCTCTGGATGCCCATTTGCTAGAGGCAACCTTCTAGTGAACCCCTTATTTTTTGTTGACGATAGTCTGATCTTTTGTAAGGAAAATATTCTGGAATGGTGGTGACTCTTTTACATATTGAAATCATTTGAACATGCTTCGGAGCAACGTCTTAATATGGACAAGACTTCCATTTATTTCAGTGCCAATACTATGGCGGAGATCAAGAATGCAGTTCTATATGCAACCACAATCTGAGAGGCGAAGTCCTTTGAGAGGTACTTGGGTTTGCCGGCTTATGTTGTTAGGAATAAACTGGCAGCGTTCAAACCAGTACTGGAGTCGATTAGAAGCGGAATGAATAGCTGGAATGTGAAGTTTATCTCGCAAGCAGGTAAAGAAGTTCTCCTCAAGGCTATAATCCAAGTGATCCCAACTTACTGCAAGGGTATATTTAAACTTCCAAGAACCATTTTTTAGGCCATAAACCAACAAGTAAAGAAATTTTGGTGGGGAAGTAAATGAGGTAAAACCAAAACGGAATGTCTCCCTTGGAACTTGTTGGGGACTTCAAAAAATAGTGGAGGACTTGGCTATAGAGATTTTAAACTATTCAATGTAGCATTACTAGCGAAACAAGGATGGCGCCTTATTCAAAATCTAGGCTCCTTGGTTGCATTGGTTGTCAAAGCGAAATACTACAGTAGAACAGACTTTATGAACAACAAAATTGGTAGCAATGCCTCCGTCCTATGGAAGAGCTTTTTAGAAGGCAAGGATGTGTTAAGAAAGGGACTCTTCTGTAGCATTGGGAATGGAGAATTTGTGGTTATTGGTAAGGATAAATGGATTCCCCCAAGTTTCCACTTTTAAAATTCAATCTCCTTTACAAGACCGGTTTATGAATGACAAAGTAAGCGAGCTTATAGATCCTGACACGAAAGGTTGGAACACACAATTGATCTTTGCAATTTTTTCTGAGTCGAAAGCTAGTCTTATTAGCAAGATCCCTATCAGTCCTTGTGGAAGTCCGGATAAACTCAGATGGCAGGGCACGAAGGATGGCAAGTTCACAGTCAAAAGTGCGTACCATCTCATCAATCAATTGAAAATAGATTCTTTGGGACAATGCTCTACAAACAATGATCAGAAGGATGTCTGGCGTAATATTTGGAGGTTAAAGGCTCCTAATGCTAGTAAAATGCTATTGTGGCGAGCGATCCATGAGTCCTTACAAACAAACCTTAACCTGAACAGGTAGAAAAGCCTGTTATGTCCGATTTGTAAGCAGGAAGATGAATATGTAGTTCATATTCTATGGTTGTGTGTCTCTACTCAGGATGTTTGGGGTTCAAGTTCATGAAAGTTTCAGAAGATGTCATTCATGTCGTTGGATTTCAAAGACATGGTGTGCCATTTATTTACGAGACTGTCAGAGGAAGAAATGAGATTTTTTACAGCCACGATTTATTTAATATGGAGGAGGTGGAACTTATTTATGTTTGAGAATAAGTTAGGTGACCCAGTATCAGCAGGAAATATGGCCCGACAAAAGGCTTTGGAATTCAGAAGAGAGAACTCTTTGTCGGTTAGGCCCAGAATTAGAGGAGACCAAGTTAGCCAACGTTAGGTTTCGCCCCTACTGAATAAGTATAAAGTAAACTGGGATGTGTCGGTAGATTCAGTTAATAGCCATATTGGATTTGGAGTCGTGGTAAGAGACTGGACTGGAAATGTTAAAGCATCACTAATGTCCCAACGGAAGGTTATCTCGGATGCTTTTTTGGTTGAATCCATTGGAGCTACAGAAGTTGTAACACTATGCAGAAATCTTGAGTTGAGATCAATCCTCTTAGAAGGGGATGCGTTGAATGTTGTGAAGGGACTTAGCCTATGTTTGATTTCCATTAAATTAAATTCCATTACATTTCATTTTTCTCTATCCTATTTTCAACCACACAATCTTTCATAAAATAATATTGCATGTAAATTAAAAACTTTTCCTTCTTTGTCAACCACTCATTTAAAAAAAAATAAAAATTATTCCAACCATTTTCATTTCAAAAAATGAGGGCCAAACATGAGCTTAATGGTGATCTTGAGTTTTGGAACTACCCCAATCTATTGATCTAGGACACAAAAAGCTTGCTTGGATTTTTAAAATCTTGGTCCATTAGTTATGTTCCTAGATGTGTTAATGTGGTCGCTCATACTTTAGCAAATAAAGCACTTAAACTCTCTGAGGAAAGAATTGTGTTGGAGGAAACTCCTCCTCGTATCCGGAATTTGTTGTTTTGATGTTCGATGAAGGGCATTTAAAAAATAAATAATTAAATAAATAAATTTTAAAGAATCTACCAAACTGACTAACTCGTTTACTTATAAATCAACTGGTTAATTTCACAAACGATCACTGAATTTATATGAAAATTACAAAATCGTCACTGAATTTTAAAATTTGCAAAAAGGATCACTCAATTTAACGGTCACTGAAGGACCTTTATGATTTGAATTCAAACTTAAATGACCAAAACACTTGAAGATAGAACCTTGAGAACGAAATCATCAAAACTGGACAAAAATGAACTTTTTCTCACTATTTTTGGGCGAGTTTTGAGGCAATTTTTTAACACCTTCCAACCACCAAGACCACCGAATTTGGATACTGTTGGAAAGTCCACAACATTCTCTTCAATTACCACCCAAAAACCCACAAAGTTAGCTACTCGAAAACGTGAAAATTTGGGCAAATTTTTAGAATTTTTGGACGAGTTTTGCAGCAATTTTTCAGCCACTTTCAACCACCAATACCGTCGAAATTTGATACTTTTGTAAAGCCCACAATGTTATCTTCAATTACCATCCAAAATCTCCCTATAACTTCAAAGGATTTGGCCAGAATAAACCTATAAATTCAGCTACCCAAAGTTCGCCCAGATTTTCTTATTTTCGGGTAGTCGACTTTATGGGTTTATTCTGGCCTAATACCTTGTATTTGAGGGTTATTTTAGATGGTAATTGAAGAGGACATTATGAGTTTTCCAAAGGTATCAAATTTCGTAGGTATTGGTGGTCGGAAGGTGCCGAAAAATTGCCTTAAACTTACCCAAAAAATCTGAAAAATTGCCCAGACTATCAAGTTTTCGGGTAGCCAACTTTGTAGGTTTATTCCGGCCCAATCCTTTGGATTTATGGGGAGATTTTAGATGGTAATTGAAGAGGAGATTGTGGGCTTTTCAAATGTATCAAATTTTGGCGGTATTTGTGGTCGAAAGTGACCGGAAAATTGTCGCAAAACTCGCCCAAAAAATCTACCTAGATTTTTGCCTTTTTAAGATGCTGATTTTGTGGGTTTATTCCAATCGAATCCTTTGGAGTTATGGGGATATTTTGGGTGTTAATTGAAAAGGATATTGTGGGCTTTCCAAATGTATCAAATTTCGACGGTATTGGTGGTCGGAAGGTGCCGAAATTGCCTCAAACTCACCTATAAAATCTGAAAATTTGCCCAGATTTTCACTTTTTCGGGTAGCCGACTTTATTGGTTTATTCCAGCCAAATTATTTTGATTTATGAGGAGGTTTTGGGTGGTAATTGAAGAGGATATTGTGAGCTTTCCAATAATATCCAAATCCGACGGTCTCGGTGGTCGGAAGGTGTCGAAAAATTGCCTCAAAACTCGTCCAAAAATAAAGAAAAAAAGTTCATTTTTATCAAGTTTTGGTGATTTGGTACTCAAGGTTCTATCTTCAAGTGTTTTGAACATTTAAGTTTGAATTCAAATCATAAAGGTCCTTTAGTAATCGTTAGTGAAACAACATGTAAATTGAGTGATTGTTTTTACAAATTTTAAAATTCAGTGACTGTTTTGTGATTCTCATATAAATTCAGTCACCGTTTATGAAATTAATCTATAAATCAACTTTTCGAAGTTAGCCAAAAATGCTTAAGCTTACTTAACGAGTCCTTGCACTCTCCCTACAATACAGTAACCAAGCAGGCAACAATGGCTTCCGGTGAATCGACGGATGACAAGCTATCCGCATGCTGTATATCGCACCAGTTCTACAAAGCTGCTTCCGAATACCCTGAAAAAATAGCAGTAATACACGCCTCTGGCTTTGCTCAAATCGCCCGGGAATTTCACCGTAATCACAACGCGGACCAATTAACCAATGATGATAACAATGAATTTATTTCCGGTGAAAAGCCGTCGTCTTCTCGCCCTCCGTGTTATGAAGGCGACCAGTGCTTCACCTTCTCCGACATTCTCTCCGCCGTTGAGAATCTCAGTTGTCGACTCAGGCGAATTCTCGACGGCGCGGATGACACATATCTAGTTAAATCTCATCCAGGTATGATCATTCATGCGCATCTTTGTTAGTGAGGTGATTGAGTGCGAATTATGATGGTAATATTGTATAGAGTGGATATTGTTTTGACATAATCCCATCTTTTGGCAACAATATAAAAAAAAATATAGATGAGAATTGGGCAAAAAAAATTAGAAAAGTGATTTTTTTTTGGTGTTTATGTTTGGGGTTGAAAATAGATATAAGTATTTGCTGTAATACCAACACAGAATTATATCTGTACATGTCTGGCTCGTGGTTGTTAAACAACAAATTCTGAACATTTGATTGTTAGTGTTAAAATAATTCATTTTCTGTGGCAAGTATTAAGCAATTTATGGTAATATTAGGATGGGAGCAATTTGCAACGAAATTGGATGCAGAGAAAGAAAAGAAAAAACTATGAGAACAACAAGAGAGTAAAAATGTATTTCTAAGTAAAGCCGAGATATTTAAAAACAA
This sequence comes from Osmanthus fragrans, assembly GCA_019395295.1. Lineage (NCBI taxonomy): Eukaryota > Viridiplantae > Streptophyta > Magnoliopsida > Lamiales > Oleaceae > Osmanthus > Osmanthus fragrans. The sequence goes on along the minus strand of CM033356.1, from coordinate 18,895,570 downwards.
TCATGCAAATGGAAAAAGTGATCTTATGTAGTTCTCTCATATGGGAAAAAAAATGTTAGGACTTTTAGAGGTTCATGCTTACTATACTAATTTTAGTAAAATCTTTTTGGCCACTAATTGTCACTTATTGTCCACATTCATGATACCTTTTAGCCTATGGGGTACATGATAAAGGACTAGTTTGAAAATGGTCCTGAGTAAGATCTTTTAAGTTGGATTATTGAGGTAAACTGTTTAGAAATCTGAATTATGTTTTGTGTGTGTGTGTGTATTTAAATCTATAAATGTATCTTTTTATTATATATGATTTTTTTTTATTCAGCTCCTATCTCGAATAATACGAAAGCCTTCTGACTTCCAGCCACTACCTATAAACATCTTTCTATGACATCCTGCCGGACATAGTCCGAAGTAATCCCCATAATATATCTTTCTATTATACTTTTTTGGCTTTACAAGGCATTTAGTATTTTATTTCCTTGTCTCAATTTCTTTCGGATTTTGCAGTTAATATTTCTAGCAAGAACTCAGATCTTGTCCAGGTTTCCGAGTCTTCAAAATCTCCCAGTCTGAGTTTGCAGCACTCCACTAAGTTTCGGAACACATATACTCCAAAAATAATAGGAATATTCATGGAACCTTCTGTTGAATACATTGTGGCTGTCCTCTCTGTTCTAAGATGTGGGGAGGCATTCATGCCTTTAGATCCCACTTGGCCAAAATCTAGGACATTATCAGTAGTATCTTTGTCAAAAGCTGATCTTATCATTGGGTGTGAATCTTCGATCTGGGGAAATTGCTGTCACCGGCTTGATACATATCAATGGCTTATTGACGATGGAAATTGCCGTGTTTTATCCATTTCTATGACAAACTACATCAAAGAGCAATGTCATTCTTCACTATTACCATGGCCTTGTGAAAGCGAAAATGTAAGATCGTTCTGTTATCTAATGTACACATCGGGATCTACTGGAAAGCCTAAAGGTGTATGTGGGACTGAAATAGGTGAGCCTTCATATCAGTTTTTCTTTACCCCAAACCATGGAATCTATTTAGTAACCAAGATTCAATAGAAGTTGGAATTTATTCACATGACAATGTTCTTATGCTGCCTGTTTTGCAGGTCTTCTGAATCGTTTTTTTATGGATGCAAGAAATGTATCCCCTACATGGAGGAGATCTTCTGCTCTTTAAGACACCAATAAGCTTCATTGATCATCTGCAGGAGTTTCTTGGAGCATTGCTTGCATCTTGTACGTTGGTGATACCTCCTTTCAATCAGCTAAAAGAAAAAATATTTTATATCGTTGATTTTTTACAGGTATACGAGCTAGTTAAAGATTAGTAATTGTTCTCAATAGTTGTATACTTTGTAGAATGCATGAGAGCTAATTCAATTGCCATGCACTTGCTGATTCCTCCATTGTTGAATGGGGAAACTTAAACCACCCCTTTCTGCTAATTTTTATTAATCTGCTTTTAGAGTCTGGGATACTTTTCAACCATGTACCTTTAGCTAATGCTTTAACTTCTGACACTTTTGTGGATGTAGAAGTAAAGAACAAATTACTGGTTTCTTCAACACTTGTACATTTTAAAGTAGGATGTAAATGGTTTCACAGACTGTTAATCATTGCAGAAAGATAAACCATATGTTTGATTGCAGTAACCCCACTGTACAACCACTAATCTAATGGTCTTGTAAAATGAGACGTTAGTATCTCGTGTTAGTTATGAAACAAGGTGCTAGAACAGTGTCTGCAGATCTGTTCTTGAGCTTAATCTATAAATGTGGCAATAATCCTAAATCTACACTGTTACCCCTTACAAGAGTTTAAATAAAGCCTATCTCTTAGCCTCTTATAACATATATTTTCACAATGATTTCGGTTATCTAGGTGTGTCCAAATAAATCATATATGCATCTGCAGCACAAGATGACAAAGGAGAAGTGACATTGATCACAGGGAAATTTGTTCTTCTGCCGTTGGAATCTGGCACAGAAAACTGATTTGTTAATTTTCTGTTGAAAACTTGAAATTTACATTGAAATTGCTGGATATTGACCAAAATCCCTAATATTGTTAAGCTAATTATTTACTTAGTTTTTTTTGTGAAGACAAATGAGTCGGGAGTTGTACATAGAGACACGTGAAGTGTGACAATAAGATTTTATTTAGGACTATATGCTCATGTCTTGGTCTACTCATGGGTGTGAAGATGCACTCCCATAGTTCTTACGTGCTTCTTGTGCATTTTCTTCACTCATCATAATTTTTCCATTTAGAACTTTGATGAAGATGTATACTTTTCTGTCATTTCAAAACATTAAAATGAGAGATTTATGTGGGTAATGAACTTTGGTGCTTTATTTAATATTATTCAGTAATTATTGCACCTATCTGAATTTCTTGTGCTGCGGACAGGTGAATAATGGCTTTATATACACACTGGGTCCTCTTGGATTATATCTCCATGCCCCAGGCTGACCTTAGAGAGCTGAAATTAGCTTTTATTTCTTAATTTATATTCGCCATATCAATCTATTATTAGTTACTTGAACCTCATTTATGATGTTCTGCATTCATAGTTAAGCATTCCGTAGCATGTCTGGTTCATGCCTCTGTATAGTTCAATTATTTATTCTTATCCATAAAATTTATGGTCCCATTTGGCAGGCTTATGCTTATTCTTTTTGTAAAAAAGCTTCTTGAGGAAGTCACTTTGAGCAGCTGTCCTCTTCTAACCTGCCAAAGAACTTCAAGGAAATTATTCAAATAGGTGCAATGTAGCTTCTTAGGGTCTATCAAAAGCCCTGTCAAAACGAACTCATCATACACTATGAAAGGCAGTTGAGTTGTTGTATTTGAACATGCCAATTTGAGTTTTCAGTTACAATTGATTAACTGAACTACGTACAGAGTAGAGCATTTCTGGTTTTGTTTGCAAATTTGAGGATGAGTATCTGTTTAACCATTCTAGCACCAATGAAGGCAATAAATTTGTTGCATTTGAACATGTCGGTTAATCAACAAAAGTACTTGCAGTCTTGCACAGTAGGGCTTCTGGTTCTGTTATGCAAATTGTAGGATGAGTATTAGTTTAACTATTCCAACAGTAAAAAAGTTGAATCTTTTTAGATTTACTGTTATATTTGTTTATTTGAAATAAAATTTCACTTCTCATTTTTTAATTTTTGCATGATGTGATTGAACTGAAAATGGTTGATTTTGATGCTTGTGGGGGCAAAAAATTCACTGCATCAGCCTTTATTACTGTTATATATGCAGTCGAACTCTCCACACACTTTGCAGTGCTTTTATAGTAAGAGCCACCATGAGACTAGTTTCAATGTCTTCCTTACAGGGATACTTTATCAACAGGCTTGTAGCTGTGCCATCTCTAATGAGGGCAATTCTTCCTGCTTTGCAAAGTCCATACTATGCAAGGGTTCAAGCTTCTTTGAAGTTAATAGTCCTAAGTGGTGAAGTTTTTCATCTGCCCCTGTGGGAGATGCTTGTGAAGTTACTACCCTGGACTTCTATTTTGAATTTGTATGGGAGCACAGAGGTAAGATATAAGAACCCTAAAATTTTTGTGGGATCTTGGCTGTTATCAACAATGATTGTTTTGATTATGAGAATATATCTTCTGATAAGAAGCCAAGTAGAGCATTCAATTCAAATGTTACATCATTAATGATTGCACTACTTAATTTAATAAGACAAGCTTTCTCGTCCCGAACCCTATAGCAAGAAAATTTCTAAACTCTAATTCTGAACCAACTTTTATTGTTCTTTCTCGAAAAAATCATAGTGTCATCAAGAACTCTTTTTTTCTTTCTCAAATTTATGCAAGTTGCCTTTGAGGTTTTACAACTTATCGTTTCAAGCGACTTGTATACCGCTTGGCACCAGAACCTGAGGAAGGTTCTATCATTGTGCACTTCTGAAATATGCTTGCAAGCACTGAGTAATATAAGGCTAGGTTTTACCAGTGGTTAAACTAAATATAAATGATCTTGAATTCAACTGCACTTTCTCATACTTGGTAATCTTGAAACTATCGAACTGGGAATTTCACTTGATACATGAGCACATCATTATAAGCTTTGTTCTTGTATCTCCCTCTAAACTCAATTCATTATTTTTTTTTTTCCCATTCCAGTTTGAGGAACTTTATTCCACAGTTATAGACGGAAGATTGTAAACTTAAATAACGCAGCTTGCTTCACATCACCATGGACTCTCTCAACACTGTTCTTGAGCAGTAAAAGAGTTTTGTAGACCAAAATTGTTTTAAGCGGTTTATAGCTCTCTATTGAATTTTTCCACTTCCCTGTCATTTTTCTCTTATTTTGATATCTTTTTTCCATCTTATTTATCAAAAAGATAAGAACTCTTTGGTGAGTCTAGAGAATAATAGTCAACTAGGACATTTATGTTATTAATCAGAGTGCTATCTAATTTATCATGAGAGTTTATCCAATGTGATTTCTATATGTGAAAGCTTTTATGGGTCTTAGCTAGCTTCTGTTGTTTGCTGCATTTGAAATACCGATTCAAGCTGCAAAAAATGAAATCATATTTCCTCAATTATCTACAGTATAGCAGCATGCTGTTGTCATACCTTTATTGCATTCTGACAGTCTTTTGGAATTAATTTACACTCTTATACTGTTATACCAGCCATTTGACTTGTTAAGAGTGTTGTGTATCCATACATATTATTTTTTGTTTGTTAAATTTTCAATATAACTGTCTGTGATATCAAAGTTCCTGCTTTAAGCATGCACTGACTTCTAATTTTTGATTGTATAATGATAGCCTATCACTAACCTCAGCAGCTCTGTACTCTGAAATACATGTTACAATTAATCTCTTCTTCATTGGTGCAACTTCTATCATGTATGTGCTCTCCATTAGTGTTTTGAAGAATTATGTCATTATTGTATCTTCTTACTTGTATTAAGAGTAAGCAGGTTCAGAAATCAATTTAGGACTAGTATTAAGAGTAAGCTGGTTCAGAAATCAATTTAATATTTCTTTTATTAATCTGTAATATCTTTTTATCTACTCGTCATACTGGTGGGCTTATTTATTTCTTTTACTGAAACTCATTATATTGTAGTCTGTTAAGGATGCTGATATGACCTATTGTAGTCTGGTAAAGATGCTGATTTGAACCAAAAGCATTTCCATTTTGTCTTTAATTTGCACTTATCTTAAACCTTTTGATACATAATATTGAATAACTAATGTGAACAAAAATTATATTTAGGTGACTGGTGATTGCACTTATTTTGATTGCAAGAGGTTGCCACTCATTTTAAAGAATGAGACACTAGGCAGTGTTCCGATTGGCTTGCCAATTTCTAGTTGTGATGTGGTGCTTATTGGAGAAAATGGTACAGATCAAGGGGAGATATATGTTGGTGGAAACTGCATTGCAGCAGGTTATTTCTGCTACCCTTATCTGGTGCCACTGGAACTTGTGGAATTGCCTCCAGAAAATTATGTTGGGGGTCCTGGCAGTACACACACAGTTCAATGTTACTTTAAAACTGGTGATTTTGCCAGAAAGCTTCTGGGAGGTGATTTGGTTTTTATTGGTAGAAAAGATCGAACCATAAAGGTTAATGGACAGCGCATTGCTCTTGAGGAGATTGAGAATGCATTCAGGGAACATCCAAATGTAGTTGATGCTGCAGTAATTTGCCGTGAAGTTGAAGGGGAAATCTTACTTCTTGAAGCTTATTTGGTGACTGAAAAGGGGGATTCAGAGGGAGAAACTTTGAAATCTTCGATTAGGAGTTGGATATGCAGCAAACTTCCACAAACAATGGTACCTAGTCGTATCTTCTTCACCAGCTCTTTGCCTTTGTCTTCCTCTGGGAAAGTAGACTACTGGTCGTTGGCCGGTTGTTCCACATATTCCAGTGGACGTTCCATGGACGAAGTAGGAAAAAATCCTCCTGATAGCCTCATTAAAGTTATTAAAAAGGTTTGTCTGCTTAGATCTCAAGAAATTTTATCTTGTCTGTGTACATAGCTGCATATATGCATGATGTATGCTTACAGGCATATGGATTCTTAAATTCTCACATACTTCCGTAAATGCATTTTCTGAAGATAAGAACAGGTAATCGATCTTTGATACTCATGCTGGTGTTAAAAAGAAGTTCTGAACTGAACGGTCTGTCCCTAAATATACATTGTTCATGTGCTGTATGATACTCAACATGAGTTTATTTTCCAGGATATATGATTTTTGTAGCATTTATGCCCTTGATTTGTATGAAAAGAACATTGAATGAACATCTCTCTCTAAATTTAACCTGAAAAATAGATTAGCTTTCTTGGGGAACAAAATATTGTACTCACTCCCATAATACTATAAATGTTAGTATTCCGTTTTGCAATCCACTCGAAATGCTGCTTTCCTCTGAATGAAACAATAAAACTGTTCACGAAGTCAAAAATCTATCTTAAAATATGGGACTCTTTTCTAAGTAAAAAACAACAATACATTAGTCACTAAAACACACTAGCTCGAAAGCATGGGACCCACTTCAATTTGAAAGGAGACTTTTTATACATATACCTATTTTCTTCATTTTAATTTTTTGCCAAATCCTTTAGTGATGAACATTGTGGAACTGAGGAAGTAAATGGAAAATTAATGCTTCTTCTTGTATCGTGTATGTACACACATGTTATTCTTCCCTTTTATTTCCTATATATATACTCATGACATTACCATAGTGGATACACATTCCCTGCACTCTTACCTAGGACAGTGTGCTTTTGTTAAAATCTTCATTGATCCTTTTGAAAATATTTTCTTGTGCCCATGTAACCTTTTGAAAACTGTCTTTCTCCAGTTTCCTTTAATCACATAACCTGTTAATATGTCATTTTGTTAAAATCTCAAGATGACTGGAACAATTATGAGAAAGAATTATTGGGGATTCCACTTTCCATAGAAAGAATATATTGTTTATTTATAGGAGATTTTCTAAATTTATATTTTCCTTTTATTTTCTCATTTCTTGTACTACAAATAGGAGCTTGTATTGTACAATTAACGTGTGAAATAGAATAATCTTTTTCCCAATTCGATTTATATGGTATCAGAGCCCATTAAACTCTAACGAGCGATTCGATCCGATTAAGACAAAAAAAAACATGGATTTCAAGATTGGTCTGTTCAAAAGAGTCACCATCATCTTGCGGAGACATGTTAAGGGATATAATCCCACATCGAATAAAGATGAAAATATAGACCAATTTATATGGGTTTGGACCACTCCTCTTAACAAGGTTGACCTTTTAAGATGGATCCTCAAATTTTAACATGACAGAAAATGCCGACTACAACAGAGGTTAAATGACCTATGAATCCTTTTAACGGCGAAACAGAGGTAATCTCTACCGTAAGCACCGGAGGAATTGAAAACTCTTCATTCCAACTCACGGTAGAAAAATTAGATGGGAAGAACTATAGAGAATGACCATAATCTATCAAGCTAGTAATTGATGGAAAAGGAAAGCTTGGGTACCTAATTGGAGAAACGAAGATGTCGATTGACACTACTCTCCTTCAAAGATGGCAATCGGAAAATTCAATGGTGACCGCTTGGCTTGTCAATTCCATGAGGCCCTCAATTGGAAAAAACTTACCTATTTTTACCCACAACAAGGGACATATGGGAAGCTGTGAAGGAGATGTACTCCGATTTTGAAAATTCAGCCTAAATTTTCGAAATCAAGTCTCGACTGTGGCAAACAAAGTAGGATGAACATGAGGTGATCAATTATTACATGAAGATGATGGTGTTATGGCAAGAACTCGACATGAGTTCTGAGGAGAAGTGGAAGTGTTCAAATGACAACGTGTATTAGCGGAAGAAGCTAGAGAATGAAAGAGTTTTCGAGTTCTTGGCTTGACTTTACCGGGATTTAGACGACATGAGTAGAATACTCGGCCATTAACCACTGTCATCGCCGCGTGAAGTCTTTGCACAGGTAAGGTGTGAGGAGAGTCGTCGAAGAGTGATGATGAGTGGGTCTAGGTCCAATGTCGAAGCCTCAGGCCTAGTGTTAAAAGGAATTGAGCCTCACACTAACGGGCCAACCAATATTAAGAATGGGCCTCTAAATGACACATCCCGACCCTCTCTTCCTGAATCCTATGAAGGAAGAGAATAAGGGTCGTACCACTTATCTCTTAAGTTTTTACCCCCTTGGGGGCTAGGGGGGAGAACTACCGCTCCTCGCTAGGAAGGCTACTTGGGAAAGATCATCTTTCTTTCAAGTTGTAAGTCGGAAGCTTGGTTTCAGTAAGGGCACTTGTCTGTTGGCTTTTGGAAACTCTCTTTGGGTTAGCATCTATTGGCCCAACTTCCAAAATTGGGCCTAATTTTTCTAGTGATGGGCTAGGAACTTTGAGCTTATATTCTAAAAGGTCAGCAATTGGGTCGAGTTCAAAACAACAAAAGTGTCAACGCTGGTGCGAACACTGTCGTAAGCCAGGACACAAGGAAGATACATGTTGGGACATTCACGAAAAGCCAGTCAATTGGAAACCGAGGCAAAATAATAGAAATCGAGGATATCAAGTGTTCGTTGATTATCAAATAGAAAAATCAAAGGAGTCCAATAGTGCCTTTAATGCCAAGCAGATGGAGCAACTTTGTCAAATGTTTTCCAGCCTTCAATCAAGTCAAAAACCCCACGAATAATCCTTCCAGTTCATTAGCTCACAGAGGTAAATTTTTGAGAGCTTTAAAATTCACAATCAAATCTAGAACACCATGAATTATTGACTCTGGAGCATTTGACCACATGACGGATTTCTATCACCTATTTTTGTCATATTCAACTTGTGCTGGTAATCTTAAAGTTAAAATTGCAGACGGTTCCCTATCTACTGTCGCGGGAATATGGAGTATTCGAATTTCTGATTTTTAACTTTAGAGTCTCTCCTTCATGTTCCGAATTTATCATGCAATTTACTGAGATATAAGCCAGTTAATAAAAACTTCCAATTGCTTTGCTAAATTTTTTCATTCTCTCTGTATTTTTCAGGATCTATCATTGAAGAAGACGATTGGCAGTACGAAGGAAGGTGAAGGACTCTACTACTTTGAAGAGGCTGATATGAGTAAACAGTATCAAAGTAAAGTTTGTGATTCTGTGTCTATCCTTAGAAATAGTGAAATTATGTTATGGCATTTTAGAATGGGTCATCCCAACTTTCAATACTTGAAACGTATTTTTCCTTCTATTTTCTTAAATAATAAACTAGTTAATCTTCAATGTGAATTCTAAGAGCTTGCAGAATATCAACGTACATCATTTCCAAGATCCGGATACAAACTTTCAAAGCCGTTCACCATAATTCACGGCGATGTTTGGGGACCCTCACGATATCCAAATTGTACTCATGCAAAAGAGTTTGCTACATTTATTGATGATCATACTCGACTTTGTTGGGTTTTCCTACTCAAAGATAAATCTGATTTCGTTTCGTGTTTATCACCTTTCATATACAATTTCAAACACATTCAAATCTTAAACACAGACAATAGTGGTGAATACTTCAATGACACCATGATAGATTTCCTAAAAAAATCATGGAATAATTCATCAAAGCTCATGCGTCAACACTCCCGAACAAAATAGGATTGCTCGCGTCTTAATGTTTACCACAAACATGCCTCAAATGAGCTAGGGGATGCTATTCTTACATCCACTTATCTAATCAAGCCGCGCTCTAATACCCCTCCAAAACTTTCAGAAATACTTCCCCTCTTTGCGTCTCAGCTTCAATTTATCCGTAAGAGTGTTTGGTTGCTCCGCATTCGTCCATGTTCACTCTCATCATAGGAATAAACTCGATCCCTGCGCAAATTTTTCTATACAAAAGGGGCACAAATGCTATGATCCTATCACAAAAAAGATCTTTGTTAGTCCTGATGTCACTTTCTTCAAAAATACTCCGTACTTTGAGAAAACCTCTCTTTAGGGGGAGATCTTACATGAAGATCGGTTCTTTTACTCTCTTCCCTATGCCTACCTTACTATATAAACCTGATTCTAATATGCCCTTAACGGAAGGAAACTAGAACCCAGGGGGAGTTGTAGAAAACAAGTTAAGGAGATACTAGTTTACTCAAGAAAGCCAAAAAAAGAACATGGAGAATTTTACATCTGATACACCAAGAGAGTCAGAACCGATGGTAGCTCCAAACCCTCAAAAAGTATTAAAGATATCAGATACCGACTTGCCCATTGCCTTCAGAAAACAAACACGGTCATGTACTCTCTACCCTATTTCAAAATTCATGTCCTATAATACTTTGTCGGTAGGATTTCGTGCTTTTACATCTGACTTTGACAGCATAGTAATTCCAAAGACTATTCGGGAGCCTTAGAAATCCCCAAATGAAGAGAAGCAGTATTGGAAGAAATGCGAGCATTGAAATTTGGAAAAAAATGACACTTGGAATGTAATAGACCTGCCACAAGGAAAGAAACCTGTTGAATGCAAATAGGTCTTCAATCTGGAATACAAAGCTGATGGGACAATAGAATGGAATAAACCTTGGTTGGTTGCAAAAGGATACACACAAACTTATGAGATCGACTATACAGAAACATTTGCGCCAGTAGCAAAGTTGAATACAATCCGAGTCCTATCGCTAGTAGCAAATTTGGACTGGTCACTTCAACGACTAGACATAAAAAATGCATTCCTAAATGGGGAATTGGAAGAAGAAGTTTTCATGACATTACCATTAAGTTTTTGCAAGGAAAATTAAAAAGGCCAAGTATGTAATAAGCTAAAAAAATATTTATATGGACTCAAGCAATCACCAATAGCATGATTTGACAGATTTGCAAAGGCATTGAAAAGTCAAGAATATCATCAGGGACAATCAGATCACACTATGTTCCTTTTGGCAATTTGAGGACGATACTAAAACAAATCTGATCATATATGTCGATGATATTGTTCTAACATGCTACAATACAGTGGAAATGGAAAGACTTAAAAAAGGCATTGCCGCTGAATTTGAAGAAAATGATCTAGGACCTATGCGATATTTCCTGGGGATGGAAGTTGCTAGATCCAAACGGAGTGATACACCTGGTAGATGTAAATCAAGTGATACACCTGGTAGATGTGGGAAAAGGAGTTGAAGATGGAGGAAATCTGGTAGAACTTGATAGATATCAAAGATTAGTTTGAAAAATTGATCTACCTATCACACACCAGACCCGACATCGCATTCGCAGTAAGTATGGTAAGCCAACATATGCATTTACCAAAGAAAAGTCACACATAAGCTTTCTATAAGATACTCAAATAACTCAAGGGAACCTCCGGAAGGGGGCTATTCTTCAAAAAGAACGAAAGAAGAGAAGTTGAAATCTACACAGATGTAGATTGTGCAGGATCGGAAGACGATAGGAGGTCAACTACTAGTTATTGTAATTTGTATGGGGAAATTTGATAACATGGAGAAGTAAAAATAAAAAATGTAGTAGCTAAAAGTAGTGTTGAAGTTGAGTTCAGAGATGTTTCATAAGGAATATGTGAAGGACTGTGGTTGATGAAAGCTTCTGAAAGAATTATTTGTAACAATAAAATTGCCAATCAAACTTTATTGTGGCAATAAAGCAGCAATCTACATTTCTCTTAATCTAGTTCAGCATGACATGACTAAACATGTAGAGGTGGACAGACACTTTATTAAAGAAAAAGTCGAGGAATGAACTATTTGCATGACATATGTGCCCACACTAGCACAAATTGTAGATGTCTTTACTAAAGGGCTGCCTAGACCAAAATTCGATGATTTTATCTCCAAGTTGGATTTGATCAACATTTACGATCCAACTTGAGGGGGAGTGTTAAAATCTCAAGATGACTGGAATAATTATTAGAAAGAATTACTGGGGATTTCACTTTCTGTAGAAAGAATATATTGTTTATTTATAGGAGATTTTCTATATTTATATTTTCCTTTTATTTTCTCATTCCTTGTACTATAAATAGGAGCTTGTATTGTACAATAAACATGTGAAATGGAATATTTCCCAATTCAACTTTCACATTTTTTTAATTTGCTCTTATATATATATATATATATATATATATATGATTTTTCTTAAAATTGTCACGGCATCCTATGCATCTTCTCCTGTTTCATATCAAGTACAATTGTCTGGATTTCAAAATCTCAGTCTTAGTGCTACTTGGGCAGGTCTTTTCTGATGCGCTGATGGTTGACAAGATATCAGAAGAAGATGATTTTTTTGAGATGGGTGGTAATTCTATATCTGCCGGTCATGCTTCCTTTAATTTGGGAATCCATATGAAGTTGCTCTACACTTATCCAACTCCACAGAAGCTTCAGATGGTGCTTCTGTCATCTAATTATAATGTAAGAACCGATAGTCATTTGGGGCAGGATTTGAGAAAACCTGAAGGAGACATTCTTCTCACTTCAGAATCTGGGATTCTCGGTTTTCATGGAAGCAAGCCTCGTGCACGCTTGTATGTGTCTGATACTGAAAGTGATGCTTGTAATCCTCGTAAACACTTGAAGGCAAAGTCAAATTTGTACATGGATTCAACTCAGCCAAGCTCCAGAGATGAGGATTCTTTGAGTCACAGCCCAATGCACCTTGCATGTTCTTTTAGCAGATGCAATAAAGTAATACATGGAGGGCAATGTGAGGGCAATACATTCTGCCATGCAGTCTGGTCAAACGAAATACCAAGAGAAGGAGGCGGCTTTATGCAAGAACTGTGGAAAGTAGATATGGAGTCCTGTGTTGATGCATCACCATTGATTGTTTTTAAAGAAAGTAATATTTACCTGTTTGTTGGATCTCACTCACACAAATTTACATGTATCGATGCCGAAAGGTAATGTTGGTTGCTAATTTTTTATTGAGAAATCTTCTGAATCTTATCATTCTTAGAAATTTGTTAATATATATTGCCTTTCAGCGTACTCCATGACAGATCTTAATGCTTGTCGTCCAATTTTTTTAAAGGAGAAAAGATATTGTAGTGTTTGGTTTTTGAGATAGGAGAAATTATTTGAGCTGTAAGTTCTTCTATTAGTCCCACTGCTCTTCTGCAGTTATCTGGCTGATAGTTTCTGATTGGTGGTTGTCTTATTGTCTGACTGACGTTTTCTATTTGGTTGATTCAGAGTAGTAATTTAGAAAACCCTTGACAAATGATAGTGGCACTGGCTGGGGATGCTTTAAATTCTTATACATAACATTCCTCTCTTTTTCAAATCTCAGATACTGAATACCTGTTTCTGAAACCCCAGATGATACATAGTGTAGCTCTATTATTAATGGTTTTTCTCTTACATTTCAGTAAGTGGCTGCTCCAGAAACTGGCTAGTTGTCTAGTTTAGGTTTTAATTAATGAAAGAGTGTTAGCAGTCTTCATTAGCAATTAGTATTTTGTTCTTGGGTTTTATCTCTTGGGCTTGATTATGTTATCTTGGTATATATTTCAAATGGTTGGATACGATCTGTAGTATTTATATCCTCGATTGTTTCGATTAATTTTGGCTCGAAATTATTAGAACATTCTACCTGAAATATGAGAGGCCAAAATCTTTACTTTGGAAATCACTTGATAACAACCACCTCATGGTTGAATTAATGTGTCTTATAGCTAACATTATAGCTCTCCGATAGAGCTTATATCTTCATCAGGATTTCCCTTCTTTCAAATATTATCTTGGAAATTTTTTCTTGTGCAGATCTATTTATATCATAATACGTGTCGGATTTCTCAACTTTCAAGCATAGTTTTAATATTTTTTAGTTTTACAACCACCCCCACCCCCTGCCTCCACCCCCGCACCCCAAAAAAATAAAAAATAAAAACACAAAGGACATAACCATGATTTTATAGCATAGCACTTTCTCTCTTTACCAGCCATTATTCTCCTTCATTCCTACATGGTCCATAGTTGATTTTGACCTAAATCTTGACATTTGATATCTGTCTTTATATATGTTGCAAAGTGAAGAGAACTACATTTCAACATGTGGTTTGTAATTTTGTATCAACTGTTTTTCAGCATGATATTTCAAGCACCTAAACATGAATATTCATTGTTTCTATTCCATTGATAGTTTGAGCATAATGGAAGATAGTTTCTAAAAAAACTCACAATTTTTACAATTTTCTAATACTATGGTTTTATAAAATTTCGCGATTCTTTCGATTTTCTAATACTAGGGTTATATTTTGTATATGGTTTAGTGGTATTGTCTGCTGGGAGACTAAACTGCAAGGGAGGGTAGAATGCTCAGCAACAATTTTGGATAATCTTTCTCAGGTTATATATAACTTTTATCCTTATAACTTATTTATTTCATATCTTTCAAAAATGTGCCTAGAGCTGACATGAACGCCTTTAGATTGTAGTTGGATGTTACCAAGGAATTATTTATTTTCTAGATTTTTCAAGTGGCAGTGTCTGCTGGAGTTTTCAAACGCATGGAGAGGTATGATAATTCTAAAACCTTAATTTTGTTTGTCATGAACTAGACTAAATTTTAAATGCATAATTTCTTCAGTTTTGTTAAATGTGCTTGAGGCTATTATAGATATTCTATAATGATGATATATGACACGTGGATTTATTTATTTCATTTCAAAGCAACGCAAGCGACGTGATAGGCCCACAATATACGCAGCACAATGCACATGATAGTTATTTTACATCATTATATTAGTTTGTATTTGGTGGTATTATGGGGATTTAGTAGAATAAATTGTACAGGCCTTTAATTATAAATTGATAGGTAGGTGTTCATTTTAGGAGGGTAGAAAAAAGGGTGTCAATTGGGAGAGAGCTAAGTCTCTCGAAAGATCAGTGAGCTATTCTAATTTTCATTCAACTTTTATAGTAATTCAATATAGTTCCAATTCAGCACTAGAAAATACAAATACACATCAGAATCCTATGACGACATTTAGCTGGTGTTAAAATATCTATTGTTTGTAAAGCTTCATTATTTTTATAGTTATCTTGGTGGGTGCTACCAGAAAAAGAGGAGAAAATCTCAACAGTCCTCCCCCCCGGCTCAAACCCCCCCAACTAGGGGTGTAAGGGATCCGATTTTATCGATTTTTGACAGATTTTCAAACCAAACCGTTTAAAGTGGTTTGAGAAAAATTCAAACCTAAACCAAACCATTTTGAATGGTTTGAAAAAAACTCAAACCTAAACCTAACGGTTTGGTCCGGTTTAAAAACTGCCGGTTTCGTTGTAAATTTTTTTGCTTGTCTGCTTTTATGCCATTTATACCTAAGCCTAACCGATTTTAAAGATAAATAGCTGATCGACGGCTCGAAGCCTTGAACCAAAAGAGGAAGTGCTGGTTGTTGAGATTACAAAGTTCAAACCTTGAGAGTAGTCACGGGAGGAGGAGGCGTCGGGACTGGGTGGGCGAAGGCAGAGCGGAGGAGACGGTGTAGTAGAAAATTAGAAATTGAAAAAAATACCCACAAATGGCAAAACTATTGAATTTTACATATTTTGTATTTTGGATGAATTTTCCAAAAAATTCATTTTTTTTTTTTATATATATTTTTTCGCCGGTCCGGTTTAGTTTTAAACTGCAATTAGAATTCTGAAACCTAAACCAAACCATTTTTGACCGGTTTGGTTTGGTTTAAAACATTTCGTTGATGGGTCCACGTGGCACCAAACCGACGGTTCCTAAAATTGGGTTTTGGTTCGGTTTGACGGTTTTTGCTTACAGCCCCCAACAAACACACATAAAACCAATGTCCCTTGCTGATCTTTGATGCTATGATAGAAGATCTAATAGATATTATCACTGTCACGATTACACAATCTTATCCTAATCCAACTGAACCTGACCAAACTTGCATCATTATAAGAGTGATGGTAAAATAGATATGAGGGCTTGTTCGGTAAAAATTAAAATCCAATTTTAATTGAAAATATAGCCGTTATGTTTGACTTCCATCTCACGCATGGGACCCACTAACGACTAATTTTTCAATTAAAATTTAATTTAAATCTCCACCAAACACACTCTGAA
The DNA here is from genome assembly GCA_019395295.1 of Osmanthus fragrans. Classification (NCBI taxonomy): domain Eukaryota; kingdom Viridiplantae; phylum Streptophyta; class Magnoliopsida; order Lamiales; family Oleaceae; genus Osmanthus; species Osmanthus fragrans. Next base: position 18,879,440 of record CM033356.1, on the reverse strand, counting down.
TCTATTCATGGAGTAAGAAAGATGGACAAAGCTACTTGGGGCTTTCTTTTCCTACTTAATCCCGTGAAACAACCTTTCATAAAGCTGCCATTCACCAAATGTCAAATTTGGCGAGTACTGCTTATGGGCAGTATTCTTGTATCCCAGAAATCTCCCCTATCCATAAATTAGTGGTGTGCTTTCTTTATACTTTCCAATCCTTTTTGATTCACCACTTAATACTTATACATCCTACCATAAATGAAAGAAGTTTATATAACTGAGTTAGCTGTCATTCTAATATGATGATAGAAACTATCTGAAAATCATTTGATATGTTTTAACCATGGTTTTAAAAGGCATAAGACATGGCAAGGCGACAAGGCCAAGCCTCAAGCCTTACGAACCTAGGCGTAACAAGGTGTTTCCTGAATCCTTATTTTTAATATTATTTTAATTATTTTAAGATGATTAATAATAATTTCTTTTATTGAATTAGTTTATTTAACTAAAAAGGAAGAAAAAGCACGCGGCTTTTGGCGCCTAGCCTGCATTAGTCACACCTTTTACCGCCTAGGCCCGAATTTAAGTAGTAAAAATAGGGTTGACATCCTTTTCACACCTTTTCCATATGAAGGGTGCCTTCTTCATGCCTAGGTTTCACAGACCGCAGGTTTAGCTCTCGAGGATTCTCGCCTCAAGGCAGCTTTCCCCTCATTCTTAGGTCGGAAAGCTCGAACAACTAGTATACACATATGCTATGAGTAGGATGTTAGGGATAATACCTGCATATGATGATATTATTAGTGCACTCTTTGATAAAATAGGCCAGGTGCCTAGCTGTTGTGACCTTGCCGTGCCGAATGGGAAAAAGAGCATTCTCACTGTGTGACACTAGTGCTCGCCTTTTCCCTCCTTTTAGAAAAAAACTGATTTTAACTTGTAAATCATGTTACAAGAGAAATATTAAAATTTTCCTCCCAAATGTGTACTACTTTCAACAGTGGCAGATAACAAAAGGGGTGGCAGTGGTTCGAAGTTTCTAGAAAGGAATTTACACGTCATTCATTTTAGTCATGCAGTCATCACAACAAATAGCATAGTGAAAACTGAAATGTGAAGCAGTTGATTAACATTTGCCTGTTATTGCAGTAATTTCACTATATTTGCACTGTTCATTTCTCATTGCAATCACTAATTGAAGTAGCTAAACTTGTCCATTGGTTTTCTGATATTTATTTTGTTCTAACCTTTGCAGGTCAAATCACAACCAGTGATTGACAAGTGCAGGAATTTGGTCTGGTATAGTTTACACTCATTCCATTGGTCAGAACGCTTATTAGGACTTTCACTATATAAAGTTTTATTTTTTTTCCCTTACATGTAAACTTTACAAAATCACTCATGAAGATGCCCCAGGTTGTCTTGCTTCACCTAGTAATAGTTTATTCTTTGGTTTCCTTCTCTACGTATTTGTTAAGTTCATGTTATATATATAACTGCATCTAGTTGAGGGCATATAGTATCACAATACTTGAGTCCTTTCAAGACCAAAGTCTAAAGATACCTTCTTCATCACTGACCTATAACCATCTATCTACTTTTGGTAGATCATTTTTTTTAAAACCTAAATGAGCAGGACTTGAAATTTCATAAGTTCTAGTTGTCAAGTGATGCATTTCTCCTCAGTGCACGGAAAAAACTCCCACTGTCCTGTAATTATGTTTTGTGTTTTTCTTGACATGAAATTGATGCATAGCACTCTAACACGACATCAAATCTGAATTGGTTTCTAATTATTGCAAACATCTTTGCAGGTGTGGATCATATGATCACAATCTCTATGCAATTGATTACAAAAGTTACAGCTGTGCTTATAAACTTCCTTGCGGTGGTAGTATATTTGGTTCACCAGTTATTGATGAGGTGGGTTTTAGCAAAATGACAGTTAATAGCATTTGTAGTTGTTAAGGAAATAAGTATATTAGAATAACATAGGAGAGTATAATTGGGTTTATTTTATTCTATTTTTGTATCTATTTCCATACGTGTAGTATTCTTGATTTCTATATCTATATAATGAAAGTGAGTGATAGGAATGATTGAATCTTCTCCTCTGTAAATGTTAAATTCAAATCTGTTTCTCAACATGGTATCAAAGCATGGTTTGATTTCGTGGTTTCTTCTGCCTATTCTTCTTCTTTACATGCCTGCACCTTTTTTTCTTCCTCTGTCTCCTTTTCTGTAACTGTCGGTAGATCAGTGTTGGTTTTCGATTTTTATTGGATTGTTTGGTTTTCCGGTGTTTTGTCGGTAGATTGTGATTTTCGGTGCTGGGACTGTAGTGTGTTGGTATCGAATGCAGTCTGGGTTTTTGATTATGTGGTCGAAAAGTCGTTGGCAGTGAAGGATTGCAGTGCATTGATATCAATTGCAGTCTGTGGGTTTTCTGTGGTCGAGAAGTCGTTGGCAGTGATCGGAGTTTTAGAGTCCGAATGTATTACATAGTGACATTGCCAGCCAATCACGAAGTGGACCTAATTTTATTTTATTTATTTATTTTTTGGGGCTGAGATCTGAAAACAATTCCTTTGGGCTGGACTTGTTTTGTTATGAGGGATGGATTACTTTACCAATTTTTTTTGGGCACTAGTTATTTGATTGTAGACTGGCTTGTTGATTAGTTTTGAGCTCTTGGTTTGTTGTGGGCCCCTTCAATTATTGTTGCTTTTGTTGTTAGGCTTGGTTTGTGGGTGAATTTGTGATTTTTTTTTCATTATTAGTTTGTGTGGATAGTGTCATGTCATCCAAGATGAAGATGTTCAATCTGACTGGTCTCATGGCACTTGAAAAGTTGAATAAAAGAAATTACAGTTATTAAGCTAGGTGTGTCGAGGCCTTCTTGCGGGGTAAGGGTTTTTTAACCACTTGATTTTAAACAAGCCATTTGTCAAGTCCTCGGAAAGTGATTCTGTAAAGACTGATTCTACTCTCAACGATCGATTGAGTTTATTTTATTTCCGTATTTGTATCTATTTCCATACGTGTAGTATTCTTGATTTCTATATAATGAAAGTGAATGAGAGGAAGAATTGGATTTTCTCCTTGCCAAACGTTAAATTCAAACATGTTTCTCAACAGTAATTTACATTACATCCTTGATCAGACAAATAGGATGGTCCAACCATTTCTGGTCCAGTAGTTATTTTATTATTATTTTTTTCTTTTTTGTACGAAAATCATATAATTTATGCTCTGGCTACTACCATACAATTGAGTGCCTACATTATCCCTTATTAGATATTTTGGAAATTAATTAGTTTCCTTTTTAGTTGTAAATTATTGTAAATCTTAGGATACTAATTCTTGATTCTGTGGGGATTGTTAGAGCATAATCAGGGATTGAATAGTCAGAGCATAATCAGGGATTCTGTAGAAATATTTTATATGTTTCTTTTTTTCTTGTTGACCTACATTTGTACTAGCCTATAAAGGCATTTGTTTTGTGATCGAATAATACACACAAAAACTATTCTCATTTTACCACATGGTATCAGAGCTTTAGGTTTGAATTTTCTGGGATTAGAATCTCCTTTTTCCTGGCCTTCATTGCTGAACGTGCATAACATCTTTATTGTTGAATTTGTTTGTTTCTCTGCATCAAATATCTCAGCCTTCATCGCTGATATTTTTGGCCTTTATTGCCATTATTTTATTCATTCAGCTTTCATAGTTTTCTAATCCTAATCCTTTCTTCTTTGTCTTACCATGTCTGAAATAACTATGACAACCCAATCTGAAGAAGTGACTTCCAAGTATTCCAATGTAGAACTGCAAAGCCTTCCTGTTGCTTACAAACTTGATAGAAAGAATTATCTAAATTGGTCCCAAGTTGTTAAAACCTTTCTGAAAGGATAAGGAAAGTTGAATCACCTTCTTAAAACGGGTCCAAATCTTGGAGATTCAAAGTTTAATGCATGGGACGAAGAAGACTTTATGATTATGTCATGACTGTGGAATTCAATGTCACTAGAAATCAGTGTCAATTGCATGTTTTTGCCTACAGCAAAGGACATATGGGATGCCGTTCAACAAACATATTCAAAGGTTAGAGATGTTGCGCGGGTTTACGATATTAAGATTAAGACTGCCGGCACCAAGCAGGGGAACAAATCTTTTATTGAATATGTTAATATCCTAAAGAATCTTTGGCAAGAGTTGGATCACTATAGGTGCATTCAGATGAAATGTAGTGAGGATGCAGCAATGTTGAAGCAGTTTATAGAGAGGGATTGAGTATATGATTTCCTAAAGGGTCTTAATGTGGAATTTGATGAAGTCAGGGTACAAATTTTAGGTAAAGAAGTCCCGCTGCTAAACGAAACCATCTCAATGGTTTGAGCAGAAACCTCAACTTTGGATCGGTCAGGAATGGCAACCGCTGGTGCAATCAATCGGCATTGGGGACCAAGTCCAAATCAGAAACAAGCTAATAATCAAAGACAACTAGCAACTGAAGAAGGCAGGGCAAAATCTTTATTATCTCAAAATTGTGATGACAAGGACAATCTATGGTATAGCTATTGTAAAAAATCGTGACACGAGGGAATATTGTTGGAAATTAATAGGAAAGCCTCCTAGCAGAGAATGGGGATATAGAGGAGGGCGATCAATCAATCAATCGAGGACAATTAAGCAATGAGCTTACCTGACTAGCACACAACTGAACTCAGAAGCAAAATCAGAGATGGGAGAATTCAATAAGGAAGAGGTTGAGAAGCTTGTTGGGGACCCTGGAGAAACCGTGTGGTACATGTTCTTTGGTGCACTTAGGTATGTTGGTCACTTCTCATGGATTAAATGTCCCGAATACATCATTTTCCAACTCATAGATCATCGACTCAGGAGCCACTGATCACATGACCAACCTATCACAAAACTTTGGCACCTACACTCCCTATCCTAATAATAGGAAAATTGCAATAGCAGATGGTTCATTAACCATGGTAGCCGGTTTTGACATACAACTTAACCCCTTTCTTACCCTTAAAAAATGTCTTACATGTTCCAAAATTGTCAACCAACATTTTATCCATAACTAAACTCACTCAAAATATGAAGTGTAATGTTGTGTTTTATCCCACTAATTGTATATTTCAGGACCGAAATTTGGGGAAGATGATTGGACATGCTAAGGAGAAGGCATTACTCGATTATCTTGATACACTAGGCAGCTCAAGTATTATTAAGAATAATGTACATTTGTCATTCCTTTATGAAACTCTTTCAAACAACAAAGCCAAAATTTGGCTTTGCCATCTCCGTCTAGGACACCCTTCTTTCCAAGTTTTAAAATTAAATTTTCCTCTTTGTTTCAAGGATTTGTTATTGATAGCTTTCACTGTGATGTATGCGAACTTACAAACCACAAACGTGTCTTTTCCAATAAGCAATAAAAGAAGTTCTATTCCTTTTTATTTGGTTCATACTGATATATGGGGTCCTTCCATTACTCCTAATGTTTCTGGTACAAGGTGGTTTGTTTCGTTTATTGATGATTGCACTAGGGTTTCATGGATTTTCTTGCTTAATTTAAATCTAATTTGAGTCATGTGTTCTCTAACTTCCATAATATGATCCAAAATCAATTTGGGGTCAAAATCAAGAGAATTAGGTAAGATAATGCAAGAGATTACTTCAATCAGGTTTTATCCCCTTATTGTGAAAAAGAAGGCATTATTCATGAGTCATCTTGTATCAATATTCCACAGCAAAATGGAGTATCTGAAAGAAAATGGCCACTTACTAAAGAGTACCTGTGCTTTTCTATTCCAGCAAAATGTTCCAAAAACGTTTTGGGGTTAAGCTATGTTGACCGCCCGCCACCCACCTGATTAATAGGTCACCTTCTCGAGTCTTAGGATTTAAAACCCCTATAGAAATACTTACTCACTTTTATTTATATCTCAAAACCACAAACAATCTCACTCCTAGGGTATTCGGATGCACTTCATTTGTTCTCATACATTGTCACAATCGGGGAAAGTTAGACCCAAGGGCACTCAAATGCATCTTCATAGTGTATTCCTCAACTCAAAATGGGTATAAATGTTATCATTCTCTAACCAGAAAATTCTTTGTGTCCATAGATGTTACCTTTGTAAAATATCAGCTCCTTATCTTCAGGGGGAGACCTCATTTCTGGAAAATAAGGATAATGATTTTTTCTTGCTAGAGTTGTCGTCATCATCCTCGATGCCATCTTCATTAGTTACACCATCCTCCTAGGTTTGTAACTTTGAATCCGTGCCTAACCCAACTAATGAAACTGTGGCCGAGGACAACATTATTTTTGATAATGCTAGATTATTGCAAGTGTGCTCAAGAAGAAAAAGTTCACTGCTCGAACCTGTACAATTACAAGAGTCTGACCCGACTTCTGGAAATATTGAGAAACCAATCTCTGAACTTTCAACAAATGATCATAACCTACCTATTGCTGTTAGAAAATGAACTAGAGAATGTACCAAGCATCCACTTTACCTGATAGCCAAGTTTGTGTCATTCGATAAATTCTCTCCATCCCATAAGAGTTTCCTTGTAAACCTAAACACTATTCCAATTCCCAACACCTTATTCGAGACATTATCTAATGAAAAGTGGAAGAGTGCAATGAGAGTAGTGATGGAAGCCTTAGAGAGAAAAAAAAAAGCCATGGGAACTGGTGAATTGCCCAAGGGGAAGAATGTAGTGGGATGCAAGTGGGTGTTCACGGTGAAGTATAAGGCCGATGGTTCTCTTGAGAGGTAGCTAAGGGGGTACACTCAAATCTGCGAGGTGGACTATCAATAAACCTTTTCACTAGTCGCTAAGATGAATACGGTGAAGGTATTATTGTTGTTGGCTGCCAACTTCAATTGGGATCCGCAACAATTTGATATAAAATACTTTTCTTCATGGTGATTTGGAAGAAGAGATCTACATGGAAGTTCCATCGGGATTCATAGGAATATTAGAAAATAACAAAGTGTGCAAGCTGAAAAAGGCATTGTATGGCCTTAAATAGTAACCAAGAGCCTGGTTGGGAAGATTCATGAAGGTATTGCTAACTAATGGGTAAAAACAGAGGCAATGAGATCAAACACTATTCATCAAATACTTAACATCAGAGGGAGTTACTGCCATTTTAGTATATGTTGATGACATTGTGGTGACAGAAAATGATGACCATGACAAACAAATTCTTAGGCAGAAGTTGGTTGACGAATTCAAGATTAAAGAATTAGGAAGATTGAAGTACTTCCTAGGAATTGAAGTGGCACACTCAAGGAAGGGTATTTTTATTTCGCAACAGAAGTATATGGTTGCTCTGTTGAGATAAACTAGAAAATTGGCATGCGAACCTGTAGATATATCGATTGATCATAGTAACAAATTGGGAGAAGCTAGCAAAGGCACTAACGTTAATCAAGAGTGATACCAAAGATTGGTAGGAAGACTTATCTACCTCTCACACATACTGCCGGATATAGCATATGCAATGAATGTCATCAGTAAGTTCATGCATAGCCATAAGGAAGTACACTTACAAGTGGTCTACCGAGTATTACACTACCTAAAGGGTAATCCAGGAAAAGGAATTTTGTACAAAAGAAGCTCACGATTAGTACTTGAGACATTCACAGATGCAAACTATGTGGGATCAGTGATTGATAGGAGATCTACATCCGGTTCTTGCACTTTTCTGGGAGGTTGGAGAAGTAAAAAAACTGAATGTGGTAGCCAGGTCAAGTGCGGAAACAAAATTTAGAGCAATGGCATATGGGAGCTGTTGTGGTTGAAGATCATCATAGAGGACATGAAGATCAAATGGGTTGAACCTACGAGACTTTGCTGTGACAACAAGTTTGCTATCAGTATTGCACACAACCTAGTTCAACATGATAGAACTAAGCACATTGAGATAGACAGACACTTCAATAAAGAAAAGTTTGATAGTGGTTTGATCTGCACGCCCTACATGTCCACTACAGGTCAATTAGCTTATGTGTTTACAAAAGGGCTGAACAGTATAGTATTTCAAAAACTTGTTTCCAAGTTGGGAATGGATAATGCTTGTTCATCAACTTGAGGGGAAGTGTGAAAAATAATTAGTTTCCTTTTTAGTTGTAAATTATTGTAAATCTTAGGATACTAATTCCTGATTCTGTGGGAATTGTTAAGAGCATAATCAGGGATTGAATAGTTAGAGCATAATATTAATCAGGGATTCTGTAGGAATATTTTATATGTTTTCTTTTTTGCTGGTTGACCTACATTTGTACTAGCCTATAAAGGCATATGTTTTGTGACTGAATAATACACACAAAAATTATTCTCATTTTACAACAGATATATTCACTTGGATTTGTAAAGCACATACGCGAGGAATTTTATTAATGGCTTGTGCTAAAATTTTCTCGCAAACTAAGATCAACTGAGAGAAATTTGTGCTGAACAATTGCAAATTGCAGGGAATATATTATGTTTGTGACTATGTTAGTGCCAATTATGGCATGCTAATGCAAGGAGCCTAATTGAAAAGGTTCAAATCAAAGTGCTTGTTCATATGCATATGTGTGAATTTCAGAAATTAATGCCGTGTCTTTTGTGCTGTTCATCAAATGAACTTGATGTGCCCATTTCAGGGTGCCTATACTAGGGAAAGTCCTAGAATATCCATTTGTAGTTTCAAGTTGAGAAATCTTCATTCTAGATTAACATAAAACCGCTGTTCCTCTTCATTCCCTAGCATCATCTTCATTTGCAATGCATACTCTGCCAACACAGCCTCCTATCTGCAGCGTATTTATGTGGGCACTTGATAGGTTTGAATTGAAAGATGAGAAATACATCTCATATCTATGAAGATGAGATTAAAATAAATCTAAGTGCTATCATCAAAGGGAGTATAAATGTTTCTTTTTTAACATCTTTCTTAGATAGGGAATAGACATGAGTCGTGTTTTTACTTATTAATCTTTGGAAATGTAAAAAGTAGCATGACTGACTGGAGCTGTTTGGCCTGGAGTGGTGTCCCTAACATGTTCATGGGAGGAGAAAGGTTTTCTAAATAACAGGAGCAGCTGTCAGGAAGGGGTTGTCACCATTTAAACTGGTTATGTGGAGGAGTGCATTTAAGAAGTGATGAGGTCAGAGGAGTAGCGGCCGTGTAAATGGTTTGTTTGCTGGATTATTTTTGGTGTAGGATTGTCCTCCTGTGGGAGGGTAGCCATTTTTTGTTTGGCTTAAAGGGTCCATTTTACATTTGGGCAACGAAGTGAAAATGACCATTTGACAAAAATTTTGGGGAATTTGCTTCTAGTCAACATTGTGCCTCTATTCCAAAATGTACCAAATGTCGCCTCTTGACATCCAACTTGGATTTGCCCCAGGCAGTTATAGAGGAACTGCAATTAAATATGTCTTCATGTGTTATATAAAATGTATTTGTAATTTCGACAGTTTCTCAGCAGTAGTTACCCTTTTATCATTTTCATTCACTGCCTTTCTTGGACAGTGATCTTTTTTTTTTGTTCTTTTTTTTTTTCATTGTAATTTTGCAGGACCAAGAAAAGCTTTACGTGGCATCTACTAGTGGCCATGTGACAGCATTGTTAATCAAGGTATGGGAATCACAAAATTGGATTTGATTTCTTTATATTATTTCATCTTCTTACTACGACTGTCAAATGTTGTTGACTACAAAGTAAAACTAACCTTAACTAAGCAGATTGTTGTTGCTGTTTGTAATACATTGAAATCATTTTAAGGTTCAGGATGGAAGTAAGTAGTTAATCCACTTATTTACAGCTGTATTTGTTTTGTTTTGGCTTATTAAGCTTTTTAACTTCAATTTTTAGAAGTATTTAACTACAATTTTTACAATTAATAAAAATATCAGTTTTACTAATCTTGCATGCTGGTTCTGTGAATATCAATTTCCATGATAATACAGATAATCAAAAGGTTTTTCTTCTGGAACGATAGTTCAAGATGGTACGAGTTATTGACCTGTTTCACTAACGTATTATTTGTAGACTCAAGCAGATTTCTTAGCCCTTTTTTTTTTTGGGGTCAATTTCCTTGGTGTCGGCATCTTTTTAAACGTCACGTCTCATTAACCATGATTAGAGTCTGTTTGATTCTTATTATTTTGCATTATATTTTCATGCTTTCTGACCTTATGTGCGTTTTTGCATAATCTATAGCAAAGTGTAACAAGGTAGACTGTACAAGTAAAAATGAGAAAAAAAATTGATATACCTGATCACGAATAAGTACATACTGGCATCATCAAGATACGAGAGCCTGTTTTAGTTTGTTTTTATCATGTGTATCATTGTAGAAGGTTGAACTTGTGTCACTGGTTAACGCTTTAGGGGAATATCTGAATTCAAATTTATCTGATGTGTTACTGTCCCATAATGCACTCCTTATATTCTCCTTGGCATTTAATATTGTGATACAGATTGTGCTGACGTGTGAGCTACATGTTCCTACAGGCTAAGCCTTTTAATAAATTATGGATGCAAGATTTGGGAGCGCCAGTATTTGGGTCTCTTTCAATCAATTGCTCTAATGGAAATGGTAAGCATTTGGTCCAAGAAACGTCTTTGTTTCTGTTGTTCAGGGATGGTATAATCACTTTCATACAAGGATATAAAATTTTCCATATTCCAAAGCTATTCAAATCCAACTTTCATTGGATATCCTCTGTTGATTATTAAGGCTCATAATTTTGAATTTTTGCAAGATCGAGTTGCTGTACTATTCTTCTCTTATGTTTTATAACACCCAGGTAGCACAATCTTGTTTACATCTAGTAGGTACTCTGCTCACTGCCCTTCCAACACCCAGAAAAAAGGGAAAAGTAAAAGCAAAAGGAGGAGATTCACGTTTATGCTTTGTTATTACTTGTATGTTCTTGTGCAGTTGCACTGCACGTGTTTGTATCTCCTGGTGTTTGATATGTCCTATTCATGTCTCGATGTGCAGTCATTTGTTGCTTGGTGGATGGGACTGTTGTTGCACTGGATACCTGCGGATCCATCATTTGGAAGGTATAATCAGTTATCTTATTTTCTTGATGATCTCTATAGATGGGGTGATTTAATAATGGTTGCTGTACTATGACTTTAATTAAGGTAACCCACCATGTGGTCATTCTGATAAATAAGCCACTGAAATGTGGTAGAGAGATTCTTGGATTACTAGTCATCTGAACTCATGTCACACGATATATCACTTTATAACCTGCTGGAAAATTAAAGGACAACTTCATTGCTGTTTGACTTTCTTCATTTCATCTGGGGTCATATTTTCCTCCATGTGGTTATCTATCTGCAATACTATTTTCGAAATAGTGGAAGTCCATTTTATTGACTTGTGTACATGGTTAGACAGGGTGACCGAATGATGAAGGCCTGAAATTTTTGTATAACTTGTAATTCCTGTATGTAATTAGCATTAAGCAGTATTTATTATACAAGCTTGTCCTGTGAATGTCATCCCTTTTGCCATTTTCTTATTTTTTTATTGATTAAAAGACTAATCCTCACAGGGAAGCATCCTATGAATGCTTTCTTGGAGAAGCTGTAGTTAATATTTATCATTTTGAAGTCATATTTGGCTATGCACACGCACAGAAGAAAAATGAGGGAAAAACTATCCAAATCAAGATTGAATTTTTATAGTGTTTCGTGTTTTTGTCTTCTCCCTGTATTTTATGCTTGCACAATTTCTTGTAACTATTCTTTTTCAACCCTTTTTCATGTAACAGGGAAGAACTGGTGGGCCAATTTTTGCTGGACCTTGTATATCTAAGTTATTACCTTTCCAGGTAAAAAAATTTTATGCAAGTTGTCTGGTTATTTTACAACTACAGGTTAAGAAGATATTGTATGGGGAAAAGATTTTGAAGATGAAAAGCATATTTGTTTTGTCAATAGTCCGATTCGGTTCTAAAGAGAATAGAATCGAACAGATCCGAACCCGAATTTTCTGGCATTTAATAAGTGGAACTGTCGGGTCCAAATTCTATTATGGAACCGTTCGGGTTCGATTCTCGGGTTCTGTACAATAATTAAACTTTTTAATATTTACAACAATGCTACATTAATCCAACTAATAACATGTTCAATCTTAACTTTCACAAAATAACGTAATTTATTCCCGTGATATCTTTTGCGCCTTTCTTTGTTGAGTTCTTCATAGATTTGACTCTTAAAATTACAGGAAGAGGAAGATTGCGAACTCACAATAATGAAGATAGGCAAGTTGAGCTTTCAATTTGATTTCTCTTAAACGGCAAAAACGACATTACAGTAGAATATGAGATTTAGGTAAAATTTAGATTAATTTGATTAAGTTAGGCTTGTGCTGAAAATTAGAAATAGGAAAAGTCATATTTTGAATTTGGGCTAAATTAATTAATTAGCAAATTTATTTAGAAAATAATAAAATAATTTGGCTTATTTAAGATAAAAATAATTAGGGAGATTCGGTTATTTGGTTCTTGGTCTAGAATCGAGAACCGAACCAAACTCGTCAATTCTTGACTCAAATACCTGTTCGAGTATTTAACTTAAGAAGAACCGTTTGATTCAGTTCGGGAGTTTTGTCCAACCCTAATCGCAATAATTTACCATGTGACAATTATAGGGTTATGACTCGATACGAGCCCCAAGAACTCAATCAAAGTTCATGCTAGTAATGGTAAAAGTTAATTTCATTATGAAAGCAATCTCATCGCAGTATTGATTTTTTTCCACATTAGTTGTAATGTTTAAAGGCTTCTGACATCAAATAATTTTCTGTTGTTAATGTGACCAGCCTCTTACTGGTTGCCAACATTATCCCCATTTTACTCGAAGATAAAAGATTGATACAGTGCCCAACAACTAGTTATAAACTTATAATAGCTTCTAAATGTATCATTAGACCCCTGTAATCTTACATTGCTACTTTCCATGAATTAAATCAGAATTGTGTGAATTGTGTCTTATACAGGTACTTGTATGTTCAAGAGATGGAAGTATCTACTCCTTTGAAATGGTAATAACTTGTATTCTACATGTATCCATTGTAGCTTCTACATGCCAAGTATTATTTGTTAATTTGAGATTCCATGACCTTTTTTCTTTCTGTCTTCATTTGAGGCAAGTAAAATGGATTCCCAGAAGATGTATGAAGCTGACACAATAGCTACCAAACAAATCCAAAATGGGCACAATTGAAAACCTTGTAAAATACTATCTGAAGAACCTTCCTGGGAGTTATGACAGTTAGGGATTCAAATGAAAAATATTAAAACTGGCAAAATTCACCCACACTCGTGAACACAAATCTCCTCGTTGCCACTAGATTTGGGTACATATCTGCTTTTAGTGTTCTCATTGAGAATCTTTTAATTTGACTGACAAGATAACTATAACACCTGTCACCCATTTACACCATTCACCAACTTGACCTCTAAGAATGATGCAATGTTCAGCTGGCAAAACGTATCATCCCTGTTTTTTCCCCCTTGAATAGAACCGCTTGTGTACCTCTTTCTTGGGAGCAACCAGTTATTATATTAACAATAACATGTACATACTGTTATGCCTCATGTATGGTGTGCTGACAATGTACTTTGTTACTTTTATAATTTCGGTAAGCGTGAGAAAATATGTATGATCTAGCAATTTAGATTGAGCATCAGTCATAATATCATCTTTATTCCAGGAAAAGGGTAATCTACTCTGGGAGCATGCTGTTGGACAACCAATTGCCTCATCCCCTTATGTCGATGAAAACTTGCAGCTGGCATCTGATATTTCCCAGTTGTCTGACAGGTAGTAGATAAATAGTTGAAACATCGAATATTACCTTAACATATTAAAATTCTTTCACTTTGTTGTTCAGGTTAATCTGTGTCTGTGACAGTTCTGGAAGTATTCGGGTGCTTCTAATTGATTCATATACTCTTGGAGATCTACATCTAAATAAAAAATACAGGGTACAGGAATTCGCTAGGTTGGACGTTGAAGGAGATATCTTCTCTTCACCAGTGATGATTGGTGGGAAGATTTTTGTTGGTTGCAGGGATAATCATATGTACTGCATTGAGCTTCGTAGTAAATATGAGCTTAATCCCAAAGTCAGTTTTTGTTGCTAATACTATGATACTGGAGTTAAAAGTAGCAATTTCCATGAAAATAAATCTCTAATGCATCGATAAGTTGGCGCCATGGAAAATGAGGGGAATACAACTCAGGCCACGAGGATATGTGCCTCATCTTGGAAACACTGAGCATGATCTCTGTGTGCAGGCATTACTTCTCTAAAAAAGTAATATTGGAGGAGCATTTCCTGAAGGGCAGACTGCATATACTATCCTGTTAAACTGCACATCGAGTTGCAAGCCATCGTTCCACAACACTTCCAGAGAGCTCAAAAGTGTGGTTCCAGAAGGAGGGTACTTTCCATGTGATAGATTCAGCTCGCTGGATCCTCAGGGTATTGCAGCTGGGTTTTGAGAATAGTTTGCATTGCCATCTTGGCCATGGATATTTCTAGCGTTAGATCATGATCATTTCTGTATTTTTATTGTTAGTGTCCCTTATGTGCCAAATGGAGTGCAAGGAGCAGAAGAAATTGAGTCTCAACTTTTTTGTGTTGAGAGTTAGTGGAGTCGATCTATGCCCTTGAAGGTTTCATCGATAATCTTATGCTAACTGCAGTGGATTACATTTCCCAGTTCCAAGAACATCACTGCTTTTGTTTGTGTTTGTTACGTGTGGTGTATGACAAATACAGGCATTCTGAGGGCAGCTTTCCCAAGGTTTCCTAAACACGAATAGCGTTCCTTGCAATTAAGTGGAATGCTTATAGTGGTGTTCAAAGATGTTGATTGAATGAAATATGTTCTTTATTCACTCGAAAACTTGTTTTCAGATTCATTACAAGAGGTGAGGCACTGAATTGATGGATGCAAGCTTTTCAGTTACCCTATTGAACAAAAGGTCCACCAAACTCGATCGAGGACTATTTACAACACTATAAAAACTAAGGGTTTGAGCGATATATTACCCTTGAGAGAGCATTTGTTTTGTTCTTGATGATATAGGTTGTGTTTTGCTGTCTGCAACTTCATCAACTGTTGAACCTGATGATTGTTGTTCCCCCTTTTTTTAATCTGGATGATTTGCAGATGCATCCGTACCTATACCCTTATTTGCATTTGTATTTCAGTTCATCAATCTTCATAAATAGATGCAAATGGTTCCCTATGAATGCAAAAAGTAGAGAAAATCAATGCCTGTTTATGAAAAGCTGGGAAGCTTAATGAGTGTAAAAGAACGTTTAGGATCAAAGTGCAAATCGAGGTATAGGTTTGGAAAATAGCCTCAAAATAACCTCTGTTAGCCGAAAATGACTATCGGCTCCAAAAATTCTCGGTTGATATTATTACGGTTTTTATAAACTGGTTAATAATCTAGGTTTTTTATATCTTTGAAAATAAAGTTAGGCTTTACACCATATCATTCTAAATACCGTGACTTTATTATAACGCAATCGCATTCTTTGGTCGATTGTTGTTTTTGTTTCTGTATTTTTTATAATAAAATTCTGAATGAATAATGTCCATTGTCTAATGGATTCCTAGGTCTTCTAAGCTTGGCGAATGGCTTGTTTCTCCTTGATCGGAATAGGTATGTCAATTCGTTCGAACCATTCTGGAGCTTTGGTTTTGGCTCATCGGGATAGGGATAAGCAAGAGAGGATTTTTCGTCATTTGTTGATCACGTTTTACTCATATGAAGTTAGAATTAATTCCCATTCGTCTACTTCTATCAATTTGGGGAGGAAAAAAAGGTCCTCTTATTGTAGTCACTAGCTCGAACTTAGTGGATACCATTTTTGTTCTTTCTATAACAAAAGCTCAAGATTTATGGACTTTCTACCTCCACTTTTTTCATAAACTCTTCTTTTTGTATTGCATCACTTAGTATGACTGATCATCGTTTCGGACCAGTTTTTATTTATTTATTATTATTATTATTTTTTAAATGCTAGTGTAGGTTTGAGTGTAGCATAAGTGCAGATTATGTAGCCGTTGATGATTAGGCGTAGTTGGGTTTATGGCAGGTTAAAGTGGGCCATAATACAGGTTGGAGTCAACAAGACAAGTGAATACATATTCTTATTGTTGCCGAATGGTGTCGTATTCATGCACAAATAAACAAAAATGAAATATCTGACAATTTTCCGTTTTCTCCTTTCTTTATTCATGGCCGGTCAATGTTATTATTATCCTTAAATAATTGAATTGAGATATGATTTATTCACGATAAATCTCCTGCATGATCACTCTTTTTTTAATTAGAAAGAAAATAAACTTGATTAAGGGACACGGGCCAGTTCTCCCCGTGTGTTAGTAAAGCGCTGTCATTCTTGTGTTTTATTCTTCTTAAGCTTGTCTAGTCATATTCAAGAATCACGTCAAGTGTAATTCATTTCCAATTATATTCATTTACACACTTGGTATTCAAGAAATTCAATTAAAAAAAAAAAAAGAGTATTTTTCATAAATCTTTTATAAGTTTTCAAAATTATTATGAAGGGCTCAAGTCAGATAATTATGTATTCAATATTTAGTAATTGAAATCAGACTACATCAATTTAGAAATGGACAACTCAATTTGTTATTTGTACTATTTAGTAAAATCGATCAACAACTGCTTAATTAAACGAAGGAATTAAAAAAATAGATAAATTTAAGTAGAAGTTTGGCTTGTTCAATTCAAATCAGTCAACCACCAAACTCTTTAAGCAAAGTGCGATTGCACTTTGTTAAAGTTTTGAATATGGGTTCGAAGTATATATTTCGTTGCTTAATCAAGAAGAACCACCCCACCCCCACCCCCACCCCCACCCCCACCCCAACCCCAATGTAAATGAAATTATAATTACAAACAGAAAAGAAATAATTTACTTTGTTTTAATTACGATAAACCAACCTTGAGCTACGTAAAATGTTTATTTTATTTGTCTCGAAAGAAAGAAAAAAAACAACAACATAATAATGTGATACAATCAAAATGTCGAATTATGCTCTATTTTTAAATGTTAAAGTTAAATTATTATATTTGAAAATTCACAACAAATGACGAAAAAAAATGCTTCGGGTCTAGTCGAGTCGAGTCGAGTTCAACAGTCACAATAACTATAATTCAAATTAAAATTAATTTAAAATAAAATCGATGTTTTAAACTAGCAAAAGGAAGGAAAGAGTGAAAGACACCAACTTTTCTTGACATTTAATTCATAAATCGTAAAGTGGGTCCCAGAAATTGATTTATTCGCCAATGGGAGGCTCCCACAATTGAAGACGGCGAAAAGCAACTCACCACCAACCAGATAAGAATTAAAATTACTAAATTATTTTTAATGAAATAATAGCCGACCTTATTATATCTAATATAAACTTTTTATGTTCACGAAAATACGTATATTACGTGTAGTAGAAGATAAGTTTCAATATTGTCTTTTGTTTTTCCAATTATTAAAATATTAATTATTTAATTTTAAATAATATTATTACATACAAAATCAGATGATATTCGTTGCCTATGATGTTGGTGATGATAGTCGATTGCGAATAGTTAGAGTTGGTACAATACTTATATTTATTCTTAAGACGAGTACAATATTGATTTTATCAATTTCACACATCATATTAAATCATATTAAATCATACGATAAAAATTATTATCAAATACTACGTAATATTAAAATAATAAAATATAACAAAGAAGTTTTGATTTTTTTTTTCTCAATCACATCGTAGAGTACCATAAAAAAAGTAAACAAATGTTCTAAAATTTTAGATTATTTAATTGTAGAGAATTAGCTATAATCCCACTATTTATTTGCTTAATTTATTAAAAAATAAATCAATAATTGAAGGGGACAATTTTCGATGAGTTCTTATGTATGAATTATCTAATGAGCAGTTGTTCAGTTGGTGACTTGGTGTAACCATTTTGTATATCAATTTTATCAAATGACAACAAGACATTACTAGACAAATTGTTGATGTCACTTACAAGAAAGAAAATAAGTAAATGAAGAAAATTGCATCCATTACTTTATTATGTTATGAGTTGATATCAAAACTTATTTTAAGTATCATTAAAAAAATACTAAATAATATTGGAGAATACGTTAATGGACTTTTTTTTTTTTAAAAAAAAACTTTTTCTCTAAGTAGTATTTAGTATGGTACGATTCATGTTACCATACAAGTCATAAAGAAACTAGTAGAAAAATAGTCGGGCGAGTATCTTGTGCACACTAACATTACGACTTCAATCTAAGGGCTGTGGTCTTCTTTTACCAATATCATCTTCAAGTTTAAACCTTAATTATTTCAATAATTGAGTGTGTGAATACATGCTCATGCGTTAAAATCAAAAGAATTTCACGTTAGTGAATTATCAATGAGGCCTTTAATTAATTAAAGTAAAATAAAAATTAATTAGGGTTTCAAAAATAAAATCTTCGTTTTTAAAACCCTTCCAAAGTGTTAAGTAAATGTGACCTTGTTTTTCAATTGATGTTACTTTTGTATTTGGTTATGCAAAAAAAATATAGAGCATGTTTGGCCAAGTTTAAAATGTTCACTTACAAGTATTTTCTAAAAAAATTTAATAAGTGACTATTGAAAATGCGCTATTAATTACTTATTTGACAATAAGGTAAGGGTTATTAAAAAAAAAAAAAAAAAAAAACGTATTCTTTCTTAAAAAGTGGAAGAAAAAGGGGCCGTTTTCTATTTTTGATTTTCTAAAACGGTGAAAACGTGTTTCTCTTTCTCATTTTTTAAAATATTTTTTTTTTTTTTAAATAAAAAAATTGTGAAGAAAACGTAAAACGACTAAACATCAAAACGACTAAAAAGTCGTTTCGGGCGTTTTCTTCACAAACACAGAAAACACGGGAAATAGTTCAAACATTTCTTCCTTTCCTCTGCCAAGCCAAACTTCACCACCACTTTCCAACCTTCTAAATTCCAGCCAACCTCCTCCAAAACGGCCGAATTTATATATCATTGTAAAGCATTCAATCCTCTCTTCAATTACCACATAAACAACAATCCAATCATATACAAAAATCGATCAAAAACCATCCTCAAAAATTGATTTGGCGCAAACTGCTTCTACCAGAATCTCACCCTCCAGCAACATTCAAGGTCGCGTACCACCATCGATCGATTACC
This sequence comes from Osmanthus fragrans, assembly GCA_019395295.1. Lineage (NCBI taxonomy): Eukaryota > Viridiplantae > Streptophyta > Magnoliopsida > Lamiales > Oleaceae > Osmanthus > Osmanthus fragrans. Next base: position 18,860,155 of record CM033356.1, on the reverse strand, counting down.
CACCCCTAGACGACTCTAGCCATGGCTTCAAAACTCCTACCCTAGGCGACTCCAGCCATGGCTTCAAAGCTCACGGATGGCTTCCATAAGTCAGCCAATTCTGGACTAATCGAAGGTGACTCATGATAGTATTGGATGCGCCTTATTGAAAGGAGTGGATTGGTGGTGGTCCGCGATCGGAAATGTGGTTGGAGGCGGTGTTAATAGTGTCAAAACTCTGAGTTATCGCGCAATTTGTTGGGCTGTTTCCGACAAGAAATTGGTCAAACAATCGTCGAACGTTGTAGATGAAGGTGAGGGGTTGAAGTGATGCTGGGATCTGGTGGTCTACGTGGTTGGTGGTGGTCAGTTTGTAAGGCTGAAGATGCCAAGGCATGGAGGCGAAAAAAATCACCACAGTTGAGAAAATGGAAATGACGAGAAATGTAAATGTGTTTTCAATTAAAATGTTTCGAGAAATATTTTTGAAAATGACAAAAAGAACGTGTTTTTAACAATTTCAAAACAGACACTCAAAACACAAAATGAATTCAAAAATCAAAACATAAAATTAAAACACGAAGAGAACGGCCCCTAAGTTACTTAAAATTAACTTATTTTTTCGTGCGTATCCAAACATGCTAGCTTACTTCCCCACTTTGAACACTTGATTGATGATAAATTTATTAATTTCACTAGAAGGTAAGATTATTTGGTATGACATATGTTGATGCGATCTCGGTTGGGAAAATCTCATGGAACTCGCGGAATTGATTGAAAACCCCGGGAAAGCCCAAATTCAGGTTGTAGACGATGGGATCTCGACCCGAGTCTCACGAACCAAGAACCTAAGTTATATTAAACCTCAGGCCCGTTGATATACGGAGACAAGAATCTCGATTTGTGAACGCCACAAAGGGTGTCTAATCCTTTGATAAGTTCTAGGTTTTGGATTTAAACCCAACAAAGTGAACCAAAAAACTCAACGATAACAAAGATGCGTTGAACCCCTTGATTACACAATGAAGAATTCACGATCCGATGTTTGAACGCCATAAATATAATTAAATATTTGATAAGTTCGATTTGTGTTCTTTCAAGAACACTGGAGAGAAAAATCTCAATTTATATGGAAACCTAGGAAATATGGAAATAACAGAATTTAAGAGTCTTAAAATATAAAAAGTTTCCAAAAACAAGAATTCTAGCTAAAATAAAATACTTTATGAAAGAAGAAAGTTTCCAATGATTATGGCCTATGCCGGATCATATCATCCCCTCTCTTCGAAAGAATTCGACCTCGAATCCGTACCTTCAATGTTCAGATTATACCCTTTACTCCTAATCAAGTCAAGAACGTGGAACGATCCATCTCCTCTAGGATGCAGTTCAGACCTTTTCTGAATTCTTTCCCACCTCTGTCGTATGAACACCCAATAACTAGCATATAGATCAAAGTGTGCTCATCCCAACGACTTCCTTCTGCAAGTTTGTGATGTTCCCAAAATAATCTTCATTAGCATGCCAATGTACTTCCTCCATGTCTTATGATGTCTCAGTGATTGTAACAATGTCAATGCAAATGAACTCATGTTTCCCATCATGTCACCTTAGTACTTCAACCCACTGCCCATAAATTCTGTCCATGACAACTTTTTTACCTTTTCAGGAATCACAAAGTCAACCTCAGGTATTAAAGTGATATCCAAGCAGAGGTAGGGTTGGTTAATTTCACTCACGGTCAATGCTCAATGCCTGGATTAGGTGGTATTACAATATGCTCGTTTTCATGGATGTCAATATGTTCAGAACCCTACAAAACAGAAATAGCAAAACTAGGGAGAGAATTGTTAGTTCTCATTACAGCCCTCTCAATTTTACTTTTATTTTCTTGCAAGCTCTCCTCTAAATTTTCTTCACTCTCTCCCTCTTGTGACTCATTTTTTTCTTTTTATCACCTCACCTCTCCACTCTCATTTTCACTTTTTATTTATTTTCTCTCTTGTAGAGTCTCCTTTCTTTTAACCACCACTTCACTCTCATTTTTTTTTTCACTCTTTTGTGGCTCTACTTTTTTTCATCACACTTAGTCACCTCACTATTTTTTCTCTTCCTTACTTCTCACATTGAGTTGATTTGCAAGGGACTGTTTTAGTGTCAAGTCAATCAGAGTGATTTTTATTCCGTCTTGAAGAAACATATACTTGTTCCTCCCCTTATCATAAACAGTTTTCCTCTCTTTTCTTCAAGGTCTCATAAACAAAATATGAAAAAATTTCAATGGCACTACATCACACCAAATCTCATCACCAACAAAATATTTTTAGTCGCTCACAATCGTAATCCTACGTGGCATACATGTGATGATTAGTATCAAATCAATAATCGTCACATGTATGTCACGTATGACGACTACAATAGTGAGCAACTGTGAATAAAATTACTCTTTGATTAAAGGGGTTTTTATGTTTTCTATAGGTCTTGGGTTCACACAATGAATGCTGCTCACTTTGACAAACTCTAGATGTTTAACCTAAAAAAGCAAATAATTTTTTTAATTTTAAACGTTTAGTCCCTGTTTGGTTCAGCTGAAAAAGTAAATAAAATTTAAGTTAAAGTCAATAATTAATTTTAACTACATATTTCATGAGATCTATAGATTTTCAATTACATAATCCATCAACTTTTATCAAAATCTACTAAAAGTATCTAAACCATATAGAGGCTTAAAACGGCTTATATATGGGTATGTTTTAATCTAGAATTGCTATATCTAGTCGGCGATGAAGATAATGTTTCGACATGTGACTTGCAAGGCTCGGGTTGAGTTCAAGGGTTAAAAGAATTTTACTTGCTCCTTGAAGTAAGATCTTGCTCAAGTAGCCAAGTGACAATTAGACGATAGTTACTTGTCTCGTGCATCATCCACGCTTAATACGCGCCTTCCACACAAATCATTTTCATACATGTTAAGAAAAAGTTAATGAAAATATAATATAAAACAACTGATATATTTGTTTTGCAATTTGTCTTCTCGTTTATTTTGACGTCCACTCAATGTGCCAAAAAGTAATACGCGTGATTTAAGTTATTTTGTCATCTACAACACTGTACAATTTAATACACACACTAAGAGACATAGTTATTGCCCTCTTTTTTTGAATGGCCTTTCATCCTTTACTTTCCGCCAGTTTCTAATATGATTCTATCTAAAATTTGACTCTATCTAATCATGAATTTTAATAGCTTTTTTTCTTTCTTCTAGATCGGTTTATACGTTTTCGTTTTATGGAAAAGATTGAAAAAAGAAAAACGAGGAGTTCGATAATTTTTTACTCGTAATCAGAGAAAATCGTGTTGCAAAATAATTGAGAAAAATAAGTTTAGAAATCGCTAGTATTATTATTATTTTTTTTTTATGACAAATGAGTCATGCACATGCACATGATCAGTGGAATTCTCAAATAAATTCTTTTAATAAATATGCATTTTCTTTAGTTTAAATTTTTTATTCCGTTTTTTTAAATAGTAAATTTAGATATATAATTTCGAAACTTTCTATTAGTAGAAAAAGTAATTTTTGAGTTGTCTAAAATTTTTACACCTAGAAATTATAGTGAATATCAAAATTTAATTGTTCCAATCATCATTGGGGCAATCAAGTTGGGACAACATATGTGAACTCATATATTAATATTAGAACGCTATTTAGCCTGTTGAAATTATAATCCGAGTTTATGTAGCGCTAATATAGCATTAAATAATAAGTACAATTAAATGAATTATTGAATTTTACATTTTATTTAACCTATAATCTAATATCACATAAATTGTTATTATAACTCTAGTGAGACGAAATAGCATTATTCTTAATATTATGCTTTTCCACGTTTATTACGATTTACGGTCTAGTTTTTATAATGAACTGTTCCCTCGTCTAATTTGCAAGACCTAGGAGGATTTAATTGTTTCAATTTCCAAATCATGAACGGTAATATATAAAATTTTCCAAAAATGGATATTAAAACTTTGAACTAGTCATTAATCCATTTGTTTCCCTAAATCCCCTCAACCGTAAGCTAGGTATATATCCAATAATCAGACCCCTCTCTTTCTCTCACTGTACACTATTTATATATATAAGAATAATGATGGTTGAACATGGTTAAAAATAGGAAAAATGTGGACAAACTGAGTTAGCAGTATTTGATTGGGTGTATTTTATTTTATTTTATTTTTTTTAAAATTTTCAAATCGTTCATTCGTGTTTCGAAACGTGTCCCCCTATTTGTAATTGTGTTTTTTTAACCCTTTTTTTTTTTAGCATTTTCTGTATTTATAAGGGATACTTTAGCGACGATCTCAAATTTTCGCAGACTTTACCTTAACCTTAATTTTATGTTACCTATAATTTCAAACCTTTCAAAAATTAGTACATGACGTCCAAATTGATGATTTCTGTTAGTTTGACCGTTACTTAACCCAATAAATTGACTTCGATCAATTTTAAAAAGGGTAAAATGATAACTTTGAATTAAAAAAAATCAAAATTCCAGATTTTTTTAGTTTTTTAATGTTACTCTTTTTTAAATTGGTCAAAGTCAATTTATTGGGTTAATTAACGCTCAAACTAACAGAAATCATTCAATTGGACTCCATGTGCTAATTTTTGAAAAGTTTGGGACTGTAACTGACACAAAGTGAATGTTAAGGTAAAATTTGCAAATATTCCAAAGGTTTGGGACCGCTACTGCAATTATCCCTACATAACTGTGTATAAACAGAGATAATTTTCAAGCAACAAGATTCAGAAAAAGAATAATAAAAAAAAAAAGGAAAAAAAAAATCTCTAAGTTACGAGGAATGGATACGTTCCATTCTCTCTCTAAAACAATAAGGTTTCTCTCTCTTCTCCTTTCCCTCAATCTACTCTGTGTAGTTGATATTGCTGCTTTCAAAGTAGACACGGTTACATTCAACAAAGGCTTTAGCCATCTTTTTGGTGAAGGAAATATTATTCGTTCTGCTGATGATAATAGCGTTCAACTTCATCTGAATCAATACACAGGCATGCCCCTACTCTCTCTCTCTCTCTCTCTCTCTCTCTCTCTCTCTCTCTATATGCAGACATATATACGTACAGGTGTGTGTGTGTGTGTGTGTTTTCGGATTTTGCTCATGTTTTTTAGTACTGTTATGAACACAAAGATTATGCTGATTTAAAGACATGCGTAGACAGAATTTTTGCTGCTTTTGTGAATTTTGAGGTTTCTAATGTTACTTGTTTTTTACAGGTTCAGGATTCAAATCTTCAGACATTTACAACCATGGTTTCTTCAGTGCCAAAATTAAATTGCCATCAGAATACACTGCAGGAATTGTCGTCGCGTTTTATGTACGGATACAAGTACCCTTTTAGCTTGTTTTCTAATAGTATAGTAATCGTATGATAATTTAAAATATTTGTTATTTTTATGATCATGGTATTGATCATTAAGACCCGATCCTTATTGGTACGGGATATAAATCCCACATCGATTAATATATTGAAGATTTATTCGACTTTACATGAAACGGCATCAAAGGAAGCAAAAATATTAGGCCTCAGTTGGGTAGAAATTAAGATCCAGATTTTAATCAAAGTCAAAGACAACAATTAATTTTAACTACATATTTCAAAGGACTCACAACTTTTCAACCACATATTTTATAAATTTTTATCAAAATCTATTAAGACTCTAATTTTAATCTCTACCAAACAATGGCTAAATTCAAGTCTTATATATCTAAAATTTTAGCTGTCGTGGTGAAATATTTGCAGATGACAAATGGAGAAGTATTTCGGAAGAGTCACGATGAATTGGATTTCGAGTTCTTGGGAAATATAAGAGGAAAAAGATGGAGATTTCAGACAAATATGTATGGAAATGGGAGCACAAGTAGAGGAAGAGAAGAAAGATATTACCTTTGGTTTGATCCTTCTAAAGAATTCCATCGATACAGCATACTGTGGACCACAAATATTATCATGTGAGTGTTTTTTCTTTACAATTTTCTATGTCATTTTCAATGTTCAATTGCAGTTGGATGTCAAATTTGACTATTTCAATTGCTTGACGAAAAGACACGTAACTTATATATGGTGGGAATTAATATTGAAAAGGACTCATATGCAACATATGACTAGTAGGGTTGAGGTGGGCCAACCCTTGTTCGGCTTGTGAAAGTTGGATATAGTCGAAGCCGCGGCGTGGACTGACCCATTCAACCTGCATATTAACTTAAGTGACTTGCTACTTGTACATCAAAAGTTGTACATAAGGGTATCCATCCTCTCACATGGGAGACCCACTCGATTATTTTATTCGGGTTGGTCCCCCTCCCATGTGAGAGGGTGGATACTCTTATGTACAACTTTTAATGTACAAGTAGCATTTTTCTTAACTTAAACAGTGGATGGGTAAGTTTGTCTATTTAGAACTTTCTTTTTTCTTATACAGAAAAACCTATTGCAACCGATTCAACCTGCATATTAACTTAAACGTAACATCTAGTTGAAATTCAATAACTAGACAAAATTTACAAATTATGCACTAACGAAATGTTGATTGATCTTTTATGAGTGTAAAGTGATGGTGCAAAACAAAGTTGAAATGATTGATATATTTGACTAAATTTTTTAAAATAAAGCATGATTGAATCATGCTACGTGTTTATCACATTTTACATTGTACCACATGACACCACATTATTGGACAACTTAAAAAATAAACAGATATTTCACCAATCAAATCTTGTCAACTCGGATATTCTCAAAAATGATGTGCACTTGTGGTGTACAAATGACTTTTCTCAGCATGATTTGTTGGCATCATCATCTGAGGTTAAAGATTTTAGCCACTATTTGGTGGAAATTAAAATCAAAATTGTAGTTCAAATTAAAGTTAACAATCAATTTTAACCATATATTTCATGGAACCTATAACTTTTCAAACACACATTTTATTGACTTCTGTCAAAATCTACTAAAAATCTGATTTTAATTTCTACCAAGTACGGACTTAATATCGTTGTTCAATAATACGTAACAAATGTAATTTATTATTTGGATGATATAAAAATACGGAATATAAGATACCTTTATGATTTGAGTTTATTACAACATTCACGTATTTGTTCTGTGAATAAGTTATATGAAACATAAAACTTTAATACACATGTCACCAACAAATATCATTTGATTTTAGGGTTTTTAATAATTCACATTTGTTAATAATTTGCAGATTTTATATTGATGATGTCCCAATCCGAGAGATAGTAAGAAATGATGCAATGGGGGCAGATTTTCCATCAAAACCTATGGGATTATATGCCACCATATGGGATGCGTCAGATTGGGCTACTTCTGGTGGCAAATACAAAGTTAACTACAAATATGCACCATTTGTGGCAGAATTCACTGACTTAGCCCTCCACGGCTGCTCTGCCGATCTTCTGGAAGAGGTCGTAACCTCCAACTGTGCTGCTCGAGAAGACGGGCAACTTACCAGTGATGACTATGCTAGTATAACTCCAAAACAGAGGAATGAAATGAAAAGGTTTAGAGGAAAGTACACGTATTATTCGTATTGTTACGACACAATAAGGTACCCCATGCCACCACCGGAATGTGACATGGATCCGGCGATGAGGCAGCGGTTCAAGGACTCGGGGCGGCTGAAGTTCGATGAGAAACACCGTCGTCGTTCCAAGAAAAGAGGAGAGGTTATGTATGCTAGGAATTATGGGAAACAGGAGGGTGTGTGATTAATACAAATTGTTGTGTGTAGTATACTGTATACTGGGAATTTTCTTTTTCTTTTTCTTTTCTGTAAGGTTGGATATTAATAAACTTATATTTACTGGGATTAAATTTGAAGAGGAAATTCTTGAGATAAATAGTGCTGGAAAAGAAATTTTTGGAATCTTTAATCATTGACAAATTTAGCCTCGTTCATTTTCTTCAGTTAAAATTCTACTTTATTTAATTTAAGTGAAGTTTTAATTTAAATCAACTTCAAACTTCTACAATTATAAATAGATATCATTAAAGCACATTCTTTTAAGTTTTAACAGATCTGCTTCATGTACAGAAAATGGATGCCAGAATTAATACAGAAAAATCTTGGCAGCAATCTGTTGGAAAAAAAAAAAGAACTGAAGGATCAGATGCTACCACAGCAGCATCTGGTGGAATTGTTGTTCTTTTAATAGCAATGTGAAGATAGAAGTCACAAATATGACACTAATTTTATTAGTCTTCAGGGTCAATCCTGTATCAAAGCCAACTAGTCAATGACGTAGGGGTTTCAAAATGTCAAGGGCCAAAAAAAAATTGGAATTTTACCTTACACGAAAAGTGGAGGCAGGAACAAATACCAAAGTATAATCACTTTATCAATATTTTTACTTATTTGCTAGCAAGATTATATAGAGCTAATTTCCTATGTATTATCTTTACCGATTGAACAAGAAATCAAAACATCTTTTTGCTTCTCTATTTGTTTATTTAATCTAATATGGCATCAAACTCGCCATCTTATGAATTTTGTTAATCTTGTTGACGAACACTACAATTTATACGATAAAATGTATAAAAAGCGATAATGTTTTGTGAGGACTAATATGGCTTGTGTTATTATATGTGAGCTTGGTATGCATATTAAGTTGTGTAGTTAATATGCACTAAAAAAAATGTATATGGTTTAAACTAAAACATAAATCATATAAAGACAGTAAAAATCATGTTTGTTGAAACGTACTTGAAGAATATAATATAAAATATTCAATCATGCTACAGTACCGAAATCATAGATAAATAGTTAATATAATGCCACGCGACGCTATATTATTAGATTGTTTAAAACACAATCATCTTTCTCATCAAATCATTTTTTGCAACATAGGATTCTGTCAACTCTTATGTCATAATTTTTTTGACAAAGGAGCTTAATCCTAAAATATTTCAAGAGATCTAGTATGATGCATCCTATTTTCGTTGTGAGACATCATAAGACATGTAATTAATACATATGTCAGATTTGAAACCAAGCCACGCCAACCACACTATAACACATATTGTAAAAATGTGGACTTGTGATGATGTACAATGACATGGGATGTATATTTGGTGAAAACCAGTTTGGTTGAAATGTAATTAAAGAATAAAACACAAGTAAATGTTCCACGGGAACTATTATGAAATTTACTGTTTTGTTTTTCTGTCGGCTTGGGATGCATATTATGGGGTGTGATGTGAACACTAAAAAAAGGTGGGGGGGGGGGGGATTCAAAAGAAAGATTTATAAATTCAAATAGATAAATCATGACACCTATATTGAACATGTTAAATGAAAGATAGTGTGATGAAAATTTAACTAAATACAACATTATGTAATATGTATCATATCTAACCCAAATAATAAGTCACTATCTATGATACATATAGAGACATGTAACTACAATATATAACAAAGACAAACTTTACGTATCGTGTTATTGATCATGGGCTTGATATGGCATTAACAACATCGATGTACTATAGATTTACTGAAAAATCACATTTGTTAATGCACCTCATTCTACATTTCATCATTGAATATCAGACATACAATAGGATATGATTAAGATAGGTAATGATGATGATAATTGTACATTTGACATATATTTTAGAATGAAATGTAATTATCGACACACAAAAACGAAGCCCAAGTAAATGGACCAAATGACGAAATCCAATTGAATGGCCCAAAGAAGGGATGCCAGCTCGAAGGAAGAATGAAACTCGACTTGAAGGATAGGCCCAAATAAGACCATCTAAGAAAAAGTTATATTGCAGTGGTCCATAATCGCTCAACCCTGTGAGATGTCGCTCAACCTCGTGAGATGCCCAAGATCTGGGCGAGCGTGGTATATTATTGATGTTTGGGGCGACGGTTATTGAAACAGTTAAATTGACAATTTTATCACATCCCACGATCCAAGAATCTCGGCCATAAGCAGTTAAAGGGAGTAGGGGCAGCAGTTAAAAACGGCAGTTTCTTGACAAATCATTCATCATGGAGAAAGTGGGTAGTTACAGGGCGACAAGCAGTTTTCAGACAGTTCCACAAGAGAAACTGTCTAAGGAGTATAAAAAGGAGAAAAGAACTCAGAAGCAAGATCGAACAAATCACTCTCAAACAGAGAATTATGTAATTTCATTTCTTTAAGTTTTCTTGTCAAACTTTCAATTACTTTGTGTGCTTGTGTCCCTTGGAGGCATTTCGTTCTTTGTGAAATTGTAATCTTCTTAAATAAAGCACCCCTTGTTGGGACTTTATCTCGAGAGGTCGTTGTTCCTTACACAATCGTCTGAATCTTCTTTTAATTGTTAGTGGTTTCCACGCGAAACAATTTGGCACGCCTAGTGGGACACGTTTGGTGTTAGAAGATACGAAAATCAAAGCAATATGCCTCATAAAAACCCCGATAAGGAGCCAGCGAGTCAACGGCTAGTCCAATCTATGATCGAACAATATGAAGAGCAGCAAAGTACTCCAAGAATAGAGGGACATAATCAAAGTCGTTACGAGTCAATGACAGAGTTGAGTCCTCGAACCATACGTGCATTGCTCGGTGAACTCATACAGGATGTCGTTGAACAAGTAAACTTGCAAAATGTTCATAATATGGAAATGTTTGCTCAAAATGGAAATATACATTATGACAACATGGCCAAGCAACTAAATACTTTGAATGAAATCATGAATAAGTTGGTAGGCCAAATTTGTCAACCAGCTATGCCAAATATAGGGAATCACTTTCAAGCCAGGACGATTGTGGGACATAATCCCCCAGTCCTGAGTCCAAACCAAGGAATAGAACCACCATTTAGACCATCTACTTCAAACAAAGGGGGTAGTGGAATGGAAAACTTGAATGGTGGTAATGGAGTGTCAAAGCTGGGGGGTAACCCAAATGCAAGAGACAATGTCCAAATCAATCGACAGAACACCCCGCGTGTCAATGATGACGAAAATACTCAGGCTAACGGTAATAATGGTTTGAACAACGGTGGTTTTGCTGCAAACCAAGGACTGAATATTAGGCCTCAAACAATTCCACCGATAAATCAACCATTAGGAGTTCCATATGATCTCAACGTTATGTTGATGAATCAGATTATGGAGATAGTGCAGGATCAAATGGCTTTTGGGGCGTGTCCTTTTATTAGGCCGATTTAAACAAAGCCATAACCTAATTGGGTAGATCAAGCTTATTCATGGCCTAGAGGGTACAAAATACTAGAGTTTTCATTATTTACTGGGCTAGGAGAAGTTTCTACTCTATAACATATAGGGCGATTCACACTGCAAAGTGGTGAAGTAACAGATTATCACAAGATGAGATTGTTCCCTAGTTCTTTAACTGGGGTAGCTTTCTCATAGTTCATTAATTTGTCAGCAAATTTCGTCCAAACATGGCAACAACTCGAACAACTGTTCCACGCTCAGTTTTACAAAACTAAATCTGAGGTTACTTTGGCCGATTTGGCGAATTTACTTCAAATGCCAAACGAGTGGGCAGAAAGTTTCCTGCAGAGGTTTAAGACAGCTAGAAGCAAATCTTTTGTACCTTTGCTCGAGAAAGAATTCGTCAAAATTGTTCAAAGTTTAAGTTTTAATCTAAAAAAGAAATTCCAGGACAGGAAGTTTCGTGACCTTTTTCAGTTGAGTGCTAATATGATTAGGTATGAACGTTTAATAAGGGAGGAAGAACAAATGAAAAACTCTAACAAAGGGACTTATTACAGAGATTCAAACTTTGACGTTCATGATGTTGATGGTGAATATTACGATCAAGCGGAAATATGTCTGGCCGAATTAGTTAAGGGAGATGCATATGCTTGTCCTGTAATGACCAGGTTTAGAGCGTCGGACAAAGATGAGCCTATAAAAAGCAAAAACAAAAAGGTTAGGATATTCTCATTTTATGTGACCAAAGTTGACCTTATATTTGATAAACTGTATAAGGATAAGCAGATAAAATTGAGCGACAAACATAAGTTGCTAGATCTTGAACAAATTAAGGGTAAAAAATATTGTGAATGACACAATGCATGGTCACATATGACTAACAATTGCCTGGTTTTCCTTTATGTGTTACAGGATACTATTGAGTCAGGGCGAATCACGTTTGATGATAAGAAGAAAATGGCAGTGGATGAAAACCCTTTTCCATAGCCACTTGGGATGAATATGGTGACAGTTGGCTTTAAAAGTAAGTTGCAAAAATTCAAGTTGGTCGTAAATAATGGAGAAGAAGATTCTGAATCACATACCAGTGTCTTTGAAAGAATCAAACGAGAGGAGCCAAGAAAAGATGAAATTATCCTATGCACTATATGCAAAGGAGAAGTGACTGAAAATATGGAAAGATTGGGAACATGGCAATATCAACATTGCCCGAATATCATTCCCAATTTCCAGCCCAGTAGAGGACAATGTATGTCATTCGTGGGAGACTGCTTTTGGAGAGGCAGTTCAAGCCGGTGAACAATGGAAGAACATTCAGGCCGCAACCCCGCCAACCAAATGTATAGCATTCGTTCCAATATAATGCAGGGAGAGTGGTACCCTTTGACGAAATGACCCGAACCTAACAAAGGCGTTTTCAACAGAACTATGGACGAATGATGAGACAACAGCAGGGGCCTTCGCATCCCAAGGCACCTAAACTGCTCAAGGTGGCTAACAAGAATGTTCTCAATATCTTAAAAGACAATGGAAAAGATGATATGGGTGAATCAATGGAGGAATTACCATAAAGTTCTTCTAGGAGGTGGAAATTTGAGCGTGGAAAGAAAGACGAAGATGGAGGGATCCAGATCAACCCCTCGCTATTTAGTTTGGTACTCTGCCTCCTGTCATAGCTAACAATTACATACTAGCCAATGAATTTAAAGGTGAGGAAAAAGAAGAGGAGGAAGGTAGAGTTGATAAGGAAGAAGCATGTGTGTTGGAATGTGAAGAATGCCAGACTTCTCAAGAGGTATGTAATGAAGAAGAGAACGATGGTCTGATTGACATTGAGGAAGAAATTGATTTAGAAGCAGAGGAAAAGAAGAGAGGAGTGTCGCGCAACAAATTACTGAAGCAACTACATCAAGAAGGTATCCACAAGGTGGATTTGTTGGGTGAACCATTTAAGCGTTCTTTTGACTTCTATGTATTATATAGGACGCCCAAGAGAAGGGAAAGAGTGCCTCACTCCGAGAAATATGGGTCACCTCCGAGAAATACTACCTCCTCCTACGGTTGGATGTCTAAAGAAGAAGTAACAGAAGAAATGGTAGAGATGGAGAAAGTTCAAGAAGCAGGAGCCCAATGTGAAGTATTGCGCGTGGACTTATCGTAAGAGAATAGTTCGACGGAGGATAAACAAGAGGTGAAGATAGATGCGGCTGAAAAGGTCATCTTTAAGAGACCGAATATCAAGTTGACCAAACATTTGAGGCCGTTGTACGTGAAGGCTTTAGTCAATGGTATCCATGTGGTAAAAGTGCTCATCGACAATGGAGCAGCTATAAATATCATTCCGTCCAGAATGATGAGAAAGTTTGCAAAGACAGAGAGTGATATGATCCCTACGGAAGTTATTCTCACAAGTTTCAATGGGGAAGCAACTTCAGCCAAAGGGGTGATGCCATTGGACATAACTGTAGGAAGAACTACGAGGACCACAGTCTTCTTTGTGATAGATGGTCCTACTAGTTACAATGTGCCGCTATGAAGGGACTGGATTCATGGGAGTCGTTGCATACCCTCATCGCTCCATCAATGCTTGGTTTTCTGGAACAACAAAGGAGAAGCAGAGGTGGTACAAGTAGACCATAGACTCTTTGTTGCAGAAACAAACTCGGTAGAGAGGTTCATGTACGAAGGAAATTATGGACCTGTCAGGGTAGTTCAAGACAGTGAAGAGGCTCAGATCATCGCACAGAGTGAAGAGCCATTTTTAGTGGACGTACTTACTGAGATGTTCAACTAAATGAGGCCAAATATAGTGGCCCTTCAAAAGCCAGTAATTGACAAGAAGATAAGTACAGAACTCTAATGAGTTGTCAGCAACAAAAGAATAATATCGATATTCAGGCCTTCAAAACCAAATTAATGGCTTCAATAAAGAATGTAAGGAGAGGACAAAAGAGGCAACTGCATTAAAGACGCTGAGAAATAAATTAGCAGTGTTCGAATTGGAGCAAAACATTGGCTGAGAAGTCAACAAAGTGGATTGCTTGAAAGAGGAAGTGCTTGCAATGAATCTAGACGATAAGATAACGAGGATCAAAAAGTCTGGGCATGCTCAAGCACAAGACCCTTTAACAAAGGTGAATATTGGCGACGAAGGGGAAGATCGTCCAACGTTTGTCAGCCAAATGCTTAGCCAAGAGGTGGGTGACAAGTTAATCACTTTATTAAAGGAGTATAAAGATTATTTTGCATGGGAATATGAACACATGCATGGATTAGATAAATGCTTGGTAGAGCATAGACTACCAACTAAACCAAATTTTAAACCTCATAGACAACCTCCTAGGCGTTTCGCTCCTAATGTGTTGCCTGAAGTAAAGAAAAAGAATGGTAGCATTAGGGTGTGCATTGACTTTAGAAATTTAAATCTATCAACGCCTAAAGATGAATACCCAATGCCTACAGTGGATTCCTTAGTAGATTCAACCCTTGGACATGCAATGTATTCCTTTATGGACAGGTATTCAAGATATAACCAAATCTACATAGTTGAAGTAGATGTGCATAAAACTGCCTTTAGGTGCCTTGGGGCCTTAGGATACTTTAAATGGGTAGTTATGCCTTTCGACTTGAAAAATGCAGAGGTGACTTATCAAATGGCGATAAACTTAATTTTTCATGACATGATAGGAGAATTTGTTGAAGTATATGTAGATGATGTGGTGGTCAAATCTATTAAAGAGGAAGACCATTTTGAACAATTAAAACGCTCATTCGAGCGAATGAGACAATACAAACTAAAATTGAATCATTTGAAATGCGCATTTGGTGTCAATGCAGAAAATTTTCTTGACTTTTTAGTGCACAAGAGAGGAATTGAATTTGATAAAAATAAAGTAAAGACCATATTAGAGACCAAACCACCTGATAATAAGAAAGAATTGCAAAAGTTCCTAGGTCAAGTAAACTTTTTGAAACGTTTTATCTCTAATTGTGCAGGGCCTCTTTTAAAGCTGAAAAATCAGGACGAGTTCGTCTGGAAAGAAGAACATCAAAAGGCTTTTGACAGGCTGAAGACATATTTGTCAAGTCCACCAGTGTTAGTGTCACCCATACAAGGACGGCCAATTAAATTATACATATTGGCTAACCAAGAATCGATAGCAGGAATGGTCGCGCAAGAAGACCGATTTGGTGAAGAAATGACGATTTATTATTTGAGTAGACGGTTGACGAAATGCTAATGTAATTATTCTGCTATTGAAAAGTTGTGCCTTGCTTTATATTTCACATGTACAAAACTAAGGGCTTATTTGCGGCCTGTAACTATCTATTTAATTTTTAATGTAAATTTAGTTAAGTATATGTTTTCCTGCCCTGTTTTACACCAAAGAATAAGCCTTTGGACTTTGGCACTATCGGAGTTCGAAATACAATATATACTCCAGAAGGCAGATAAAAATCAAGTGTTAGCTAACTTTTTGGCTGATCATCCATGCTTTAACATGCCTAAAGAAATTGAATTGGAAATTGATCTATTTGAATTGAAACATTGGGTTTTATACTTCAATGGATCAAAAACGTCTGAAGGCGTGATAAGTGCGGGTTTTCGCACTTATTTGGGCCGTTAAATTTAGATATTTGTGAATTTTCATTAACATTTTGCTACCTAATATAGTTTTATTCTATTTTGTAGGTATTTCAATGCTAAATCCCAATTTGGAGAAGAAAACAGAAGAAGAAATGAAGAATAGATCAAAAATGCAAAAAGAAGACTTGGGTTTCAATTTGAAGAAAAAAATTCAGCGATCTGGGCTCTAGGGCATCGATCTAGGCGCAATGGCACCCAGAAATTTGAAACAGACAGCACTTGCTGCGCTAGGGCGCCGAATCACCCGGTAGCGAGAAAACCCGAATTTTAATATTTTTTTTCGGCCCATTTCGACCCAAACCCATCTCCCATCTTTAACACAATATAAATACAAGATTAAAGACCATTTCTAGGGCACGAAATTAGGGAGGAGGCTACTCAATGAGGAGAAAAATTCTGAGATTTCAACCTTCAACATTTGGGGATTTTTGCAAAGAAGAAGAAGAAGTCCTTTGAGGATTGAAGACTTCTACCATTTAT
The DNA here is from genome assembly GCA_019395295.1 of Osmanthus fragrans. Lineage (NCBI taxonomy): Eukaryota > Viridiplantae > Streptophyta > Magnoliopsida > Lamiales > Oleaceae > Osmanthus > Osmanthus fragrans. The sequence goes on along the minus strand of CM033356.1, from coordinate 18,843,772 downwards.
CTTCCTTCCAATAAGCTTTTCTTTTTCTCTTTACTTTCATTTCTACATATGTGTTGTAGTTGTATTTTGTTGGATATTTGTAATTACATTATAAATACCTAAACCTAGATGTGATTGGGGGTGATTTTAACCCGAGTATTGATTTTCTAGTCGCCGATTTGTGCTTGATATTTTTGTCGTTAATGTGCTTAATCCATTGTATTTATTGTTCATATTGTTCTACTCGATTATTTAGCGGCGCAACTAGATGATTGGGTTATTTCAATATTTGCTAATTAGGGAAATTTAGTACGCAATCACTATTTTTATTGAACCCTAGTGGCGACTACATTTTGATGGATTATGAGGAATTTTCTATTAAATGTAGGTTGATTATCACTTAAGTTAACAAACCGAGTTTGTGTGTTTGTGCTTAATTCAATTGACTCTTTTGTGTGAATGTTTTCGTCAAATTAAATCTAGCGATCTTATCCTAGGTTATTTGATGATTAGGGTTGGGTAAAGAGCTTATTTTATTTAATTAAAATCTAAGGAGAGTTTGAGGTAGTCGAACTTGTGATTATTCTCGAATTGTTGTTAACCATTTGAATGATTTTTTTGTAAAATTGGATTAGAAAATCATTCTCGCGGTAAAAAATTATCCACCGATCACACACTCTCTTTTGTTGACTTATCGCCTTAGTTATTTTATTTTATTGCATTTCAAGTATTGCGCTATTTCTATTTTTAATTTGTTGTGTTCTTTAGTTTAGCGAATGAATCAAACCTCCCCCAATATATATGCTTTCGACGTTTATTTTCTTTTGCGCAATTAATGTAATTGAACCAATCCTCTACGGGTAATAACTCTTGCTTGCGTTATACTATTTAAACGACATTTATTTTTAGCTGAGTAAGGAAATATTTTTGACGTCCCTTTGGTGGCGATCAAATTTTGGCACTGCGTCGCCGAGGATTGTTTATCAATTAGTTAATTGGATTTATTTTTCTTTTTGTTGCATTTACCTTATTTTTGCTTCCCTTAATCTCTTAGGTTGTGAATAATCAAAAAGCAAACATAACTACAATCTAAGATCAAAAAAAGAGATTGACACGTCGGAAAGTGAGGAAGAAGACTTTCCGACCGAACTTCTAAGAAACTTGGGTATTGATTCTTCGAGTGAGTCCGAACAAATTGAGCCCAAGATGGCGGATGCAAACCGAACATTAAAGGAACTTGGCACTCCAATGATAGTTCAACAACCTTTGTGCATCCAATATCCTCCAATAGAAGGGGGATTTGAATTTAAATCTGGGATGATCCATCTTCTCCCCACATTTCATGGATTTGAAGGCGAAGATCCCAACAAGCACTTAAAAGAATTCCATGTGGTTTGCTCAAGCATGAAACCAACGGGAGTTTCGAAAGAGCAAGTGAAATTGCGAGCATTCTCTTTCTCTCTTGCGGACACCGCTAAGGAATGGCTCTACTATCTCTCTTCCGGACTTATCACCACATGGAATGAGATGCAAAAGCTCTTCTTAGAGAGGTATTTTCCGATTTCAAAGGCTACAAAGGAGATATGTAGCATTCGACAATCACAAGGGGAAAATCTCTATGAATTTTGGGAGAGGTCTAAAAGACTGTGTGCTAGTTGCCAGAACCACCAAATTAGCGAGCAACTACTTTTGCAATATTTCTATGAAGGGTTACTCTCAATGGAAACAAGTATGATTGATGCGACTAGTGGTGGAGCTCTAATGGATAAAACGCCAACGGTTGCTAGGAATTTGATAGCCAACATGGCCACTAACTCTTAACAATTTGGTGGTAGAGTGGAGGTGCCGGTTAAACAGGTGAATGAAGTGGGTGCAACCTCTTAACTTGAAAAACAATTGTCTAATCTTACATCTATTGTGCAAGAATTGGCGCTTGAAAAAATGCAACAAGCTAATGTGTGCGGGATTTGTTCTATTGCGGGTCACCACACCGATACATACCCGACACTACAAAAGGGGGCCATTGAGCAAGCAAACGCCATTGGGGGATTCCCAATGCAACAAAGGCAAAATTATGATCCCTACTCCAACACATACAATCCCGGGTTGAGAGATCATCCCAATCTTAGTTATGGAGGAAATCACTTCATAGCTCCGCAAGATTAATTTAATCCTCCCCTGGATTCAATCAACAAAGGCCACCACAACAATTTCAACCTCACCAACAAGCCCCGTCTCGAAGTTCTAGTATGTCTCTAGAAGACATGGTTAAGTTTCTAGACTCAAGCTCTATGCAATTCCAACAAGAGACCAAAACTTCAACCAAAAACTTGGAGACACAAGTAGGCCAATTAGCTAACATGGTGGGTAGATTGGAGTCTCAAGTATCGGGAAAGTTTCTTTCGCAAACAATTAACCCGAGAGAGAATGTTAATGCGGTGACATTTCAAAGTGAGAAGATGTTAGAAGAGACCCCAAGAAAGATGAAAGAGTTTGTTGAAGAATCAAAGAAAGAGGACTCATCAGGTGAGAAAGAGGAAACCATGACTTTAACTTCGAGCCCGAAGGAAAATGTTAAAAATTCTTTTTCTACTATTGTTCATCTTCCTCCATTCCCTAGTAGGTTTGCAAAGTCCACGAGGAATTATCACGGGAAGGGAATTTTGGAGACCTTTCGAAAAGTTCAAGTGAACATACCGCTTTTGGATGCCATCTACCAAGTGCTGCGTTATGCAAAGTTCGTCAAGAAGTTGTGTACTTCTAAGAGGCAACAAAAGCTCAAGGGGAGTGAAACGGTGAATGTTGGGAAGAATGTCTCGACAATCATTCAAAAGAAACTCCCAACAAAATGTAAGGATCCAGGTATGTTCACTATCCCTTGCACAATAGGTAATGTTAGGTTTGAGAGGGCCATGTTAGACTCAGGAGCTTCTATTAATGTCATGTCATATTCTACATATGCTTCTTTGAAACTTGGACCTTTGAATGAAATGAGGATTGTTATCCAACTAGCTGATAAATCGAATACATATCCCAGGGGTATAGTTGAGGATGTTCTTGTGAAAATCAATGATTTAATCTTTCATGCTGATTTCTATGTGTTTGATATGAGGAAGGGTGATGAGATTTGATGCGAACCCGGTTAACACGAACGCTATCGAACCCACATGAGAATGAACTGGATCCCAAGAATGCCCAAATACAACAAAGGTTTAGGATTTAACCTCTAAACGTTGAACCAAGCAACCAAAGGTATATTAAACTAGCGTCCTCTTGATCGCAAAGTCTCGAAATCTCACCCGGATAGTTTTGAATTTTGAACCCAACAAGATGAAACAAGTAACCCAAAGATAACGATGATGCAATGAACCCCATGCTAACAAATTGAAGAACCCACGATCCGATGTTTTGAACGCCACAAAGATTACTCATCTTTGATAAGTTTAATAAGGATTGTCCGTGGAAAAACAAAGGAGAAAAGCAAAAATTTATTTTAATTCATATCAAAAGGTTCTTTTTTACAATGAAGAATATAAATCCTATTTATACTAAAACAATAAACCCTAAAAAATATGAAAAATACCATATCAAAGAGTCCTAAAAGGCATTTGTTCTAATCAAAATGTAATGGAACAAATCTTTGTCAACAAAAAATTGGGCTCAAACAGGCACAACGACACTCACGTCATTCATGATAGGCGGAGGTTGTACAAAAATGGGGATTTGATGAACAAAGAAAGGAAAAAGGGAAGAAATAGAATCTAAAGTATAAAAGAATGAAAAAAAACGTCCCTAACAGAAGAAGAAACAAAGCTTTGTTGATTGATGAATAACCCATAACAATTGACCGACATGGGAGGAGCTGGTAGAGCACCAAGTTGTATAAAATAGGTCCTCAACCACAATTAAGCGAGTCAAAGAGGCCCGTTGCCAGTGGGAGACGCCCTATTCCTTAACTGGATTTGAAGGGAAGCCGTGCTTCTATAAAAGGCGGCCAAAAATAAAGAACAAAGGTTTAAGGGCCTACTACGGGCTAATTCATAAGCTAAGGGTAGATAAGCTAAAGAAGGTTTAAGGCTAGGCATGCAAATGACGTATTTACAAAGCCAAACTAGGAGGAAGGCAACACGTTCGGAATGGATAGGTTCAGCAGCATTAGAGTTATCATAATGACCTTGCATGGTAGTATAAGAATCGGTTAATTTCTTATCAAATTTTGGGGTAATACCATAAACTAAAATGCCGGGAAAAATGGTGTCGCCCAGAGGGGGAAGATTGACTAAGGCTCCAACATCTCTCAGGGTAACAGACATTGGGCCAAGAGGGAAGATGAAAGTATTAACTCAGAAGACCAAAAACTCAATGCAATAGAAAAAAACATAGGGTCATAAATTGGGGAGCGAAGAGTAATTTCCAACAAATCCGAAATCCCAGTGCGATAAAAAATTGCCTCGTTGGGGCCATGTCTTACTAAACGTTCAAGCCAAAAAATGGAAAGTAGAATTAGTTTTGGGCAAAGTACGAATACCTTTATCACGGATTGCCTTTAGCGGAAAAGGGTTTAGGAAAGGATGATTTTGAGTACAAGGGAACAACTGGCCCGCCGCTACCTGCCCAACAGAATCAGCGTCGTTAAAGGATGGATTCAAGTAGAACTCATGGAGGTCAAGGTTGGCCGACGAAAGAAAAGCTGAGTTGATATACGGTCGGGTGAGAAGTTGTTGGAAGTTCTCAAAGCTGAGAGAGTTATCTGAAACGCCTGTTGAAGTCGCCATTTATTCGAAGGTCTTTTGAGAGCTAGAGTGTTTGAATAAATGGGCAAGAAGATGAATAGTAACATTTATAGATGAATGTGACGATGCGAACGTGGGTATAATGGCGTGACAAAGTGGCGTGTCTTTTGGTTTCTAGGGGCTATGTGATGTTACACTTTTTGGGATTTCGAGTGTTGCGGAAAATACGAAAGATGAATATGGCGTAAGATTACTAATTGATAGTAATTTCACCATATTGGGGAGTAATTGTTGATACACAAAAACGAAGCCTAAGTAAATGAACCAAAGAACGAAGTCCAATTGAATGACCTAAAAAATGGATGCTAGTTTGAAGGAAGAATGAAACCCGGCTCGAAGGATAGGCTCAAACAAGACCATCCAAGAAAGAGTTATATTGCAGTGGCCCATAATTGCTCAACCCTGCGAGATGTCGCTCAACCTTGTGAGACGCTCAAGATCTGGGCGAGCGTGGTGTCTTATTGATGTTTAGGGCGACGGTTATTGAAGCAGTTAAATTAACAATCTTATCACATCTCACGATCCAAGAATATCGGTCACAAGCGATTAAACAGAGTAGGGGCAGCAGTTAAAAACGACAGTTTCTTGACAAATAATTCATCATGGAGAAAGTGGGTAGTTATAGGGTGACAAACAGTTTTTAGACAGTTCCACAAGAGAAACTGCCTAAGGAGTATAAAAAAGAGAAAAGAACACAGAAGCAAGACCGAACAAATCACTCTCAAAGAGAGAATTATGTAATTTCATTTTTTTAAAATTTTCTTGTCAAACTTTCAATTATTTTGTGTGCTTGTATCCCTTGGAGGCATTTCGTTTTTTGTGAAATTGTAATATTCTTAAATAAAGCACCCCTCGTTGGGACTTTATCTCGAGAGGTCATTATTCCTTACACAATCGTCTGAATCTTCTTTTAACAGTAATGTGATAAGGTTAGTGTGGAATAAAAATTGCAGTGCTCCATTATTACTAAACGTGGATAATATATATTTATCATTCACGTTAATCAACAATTTAAGAACTAATAACTATAAAAGTTAAAAGTTAATTAGTTTGGTTCAATAATGTGTGTTCCTTCAAAAATGGTTACTGATCGATAACAATAAGAAAAAGAATTGAATTCTTAAAGTACAAAAATTCTTTTAAAAAATAAATCAGAAACTTTTGGATCATTGTTAGGGCTAGGTATGGTTCGATCCATTAGAGCTGAATTGGACCCGAAATTTTCAGGTATTTAGTAAGTGGAACTGTTGAATTCAAATTTAATTATGAATCATTTGGGTTCGGTTTCAGGTTTTGTACTATAATTAATTTTTTTAATATTTACAAAGTTACATTAATTCTATTAATGACATGTTCAATCTTAACGCTTACAAAATAACGTAGTCCAATTTTGTGTCTTTTACGTCTCTATTTACTAAATTTTTCATAATTTTGATTGTTAAAATCACATGAAAAGTGAGATAACGAGCTCACAATAATTAAGAGAGACGTTGTAAGTTTCAATTTGATCTCTCCAAAACTGTAGAAATGACATTACGATAAAATAATAGATTTGGGTAAAAATGAGTTCAATTTATTTAAGTTGGGTTTGAGCTGAAAATTAGAAACAGAAAAATTATATTTTTGGGTTTGAGATAAATTAACTAGTTAGCAAATTTATTTAGAAAAAAATAAAATAATTTAGTTTATTTAAAATAAATAAATTAAAAAAAGTTAGGAATATTCGGTTCTTGATCTAGAACCTAGAATCGAACTGAATGAAACCCGTTGATTCTTAATTTAGATACCCGTTCAAGTATTTAACTAAGGAGAACCACTCGATTTGACTCAGTTCGATTCAATTCGATTTAATTGTTTTGCTCAACTCTAATCATTGTATTGTTCTCTTACTTCTTCTTCATGTTGAATGTCATGTCTATGGCTTCGATCACGCTCCTTCCAATTCTTGCGATTATGAGAGCCAATCTTGAATAATGAAATATTCAATCAATGATGAGTTTCAATAGATTCTTCAATCACATTATTCTTCATCTCTGCCACAGAACATGTGATCTTACAATAGGGTGTTACAGACAGGTTAATTTGGATGGGCATCCTAACCTTTGGAAACATATTTTCCACAGAGAATCTTAGGGCCTGTTTGATTCGTTTAATTTGCTATGGAACTAGAAAAATATTTTCATAATTTCTACTTTTGACTGTTTGATTAGTTAAATTTGTCATGAAAAATATTTGTCACCAACTTCTAATGTATAATCACTTGAAACACAAAAGTAGGAAAATATTTTCTTATGATTTTGGTGGGAAATTATTTTCCACATTGTTGGGTGTTTTTTTTCCTATTTTTTTATTTTTTAAACTTTTTGGTAATGAAAACATATTCTAAATTTAATGGTAAAAAATTTTATCCATTTAATTGACAATTTGCATGAAAAACGAAGCCAACCGAACATAAAAAATTTATGAAAAATATATATATATATATATATATATTTTTTTTTTTTTTTTTTACTTTTTGACAATTCAAACAAATTTTAATACAGATTGTAAAAAAATTATCCCAAAAAGTAACCATTTGCATGAAAATAAAGTCAAACGGATTAGGTGAAAAATTATACTAATCAAACACCATTAATTACAATTCCCTCTAAAACAAATTCTAGACAAATCACTTCTCTGCCAAACATTTTATTTGCCATCCATTTTCTATCTTTCTATCAAACGGACTCTTAGATAACAATCGCGAGAGAACCATAATTTTTGGGAGTGTCTATTTCAATGTAAGATTTTGGAATTGAGATGATTTGCAAAGTCGATTAGCAGATAAGAAGTGATAAGATGAAGAAGAGAGTTGGAGTTTCTGTGAAAGGGGGATTATGTTCTGAGCGAATATTGAATTACGTGATTGGTGAGATATATTGACTAATTCAAGGAATTGGTGGTTTTTCTGACATTAAAAACTGAGATTTTAACCGCTTTTAGTATTTGTGGAAGGAAAAGAGTATAGTCAGAATGAAATTACATTTTAGAATGAAATTGGCGTTAATACGTGATATTTCCACTAGACAACCAAAATTGATTAGAACCATTTTGTTTCGGGTTCATATGACCCAACCAAACCCGTAAGAAAAATGACAGATAAATAAAAATCAATTTCATTACAAAACAGAGTAACGGACACTAAAATCAACCTTTCAATCACCTGAACGATCACCGGAACATCGCCAGAAATGATGGAATTTCTTGACCTAGAATTCCAGGACTCCGTCCGCATGCCATGGAATGTTCTTCCCGGAACAAAAACCGACGCGGAAAACTGCGTAATTCCGATCTCCGTCATCTACACTCCCTTAAAACCCCTCCCGTCCACCATCCCGCTCCTCCCCTACTCCCCGCTTCGCTGCCGAAACTGCCGATCCGTCATCAACCCTTTCGCGATTGTAGATTTATCCTCTGCCAATAAGATCTGGATCTGCAGCTTCTGCCTCCAGCGTAACTACTTCCCGCCGCATTTCCAGTCGATATCCGACCAAAATTTGCCGGGGGAGCTCTACCCGCATTGCACCACGATTGAATATGAGACATCGGCTACGAATCAGAAGCCTCAAGTTGGGAGTAGTAACGTTTTCTTGATTGTGGTGGATACTTGTGTAATCGAGGAGGAACTCGGTTTCTTGAAAACCGCTTTGTTACAGGTGCAGCTTAATTTTTATTTTTCTAATAACGGGCTCTGGGAGTAACTTAGTTGATTAATGATGTTGTAAAATTTGGTAGAATTTTGTTATTTCTATTTGTTGGTTTATTTTATGCAAGTATATTTCATATTTATTGAAGATGATTAGACATTCTGGTTAAATAGCATTATCCTCGAATGTGTGCAATTTACTGGTATTAATATTATAACTCAAAACCCCAAAGGACTTGAGGATTTTTTTGGTGTTTACAGTTTCCATTTTGTAGTTTGTGTGTGCAGCCAACACTCTGTACATTTGTCTGCATTTATTAAGAGTGTGTTTGATAGGCATTATTTGGGAAAAATGAATTTTGAAATAGTGATATGATGAGAAATGTATGGTTGAAAAAGAAGGAAAAGTTATTGATGTGATAGAAAATATTATTTTATTGAAGAATGTGTGGTTGAAAATGAGTAGAAGAATGAGAATGAGAATTAAAATGGGAATCAAATAGGGCCTAATCTATTAATAACAACATCTTCTAAAAGATTTAGTTGCTAGATATAGAAGGAAGTTAGTTATTCCACACATGCCCAAATGTTCTTATAAGGCTCTACACAGAATTTTTGTGAATTGAATAATTCTAGATGATTGTTTACTTATTTAAATGTTAAAGTGAGCACCTCACTGAAAGTTTAAACCTTTAGGGAGGAGATAAAAATTTTAACGATGCGAGAGTAGGTAACACAGTCTTGAGTTCAGGATTCATAGCTATCAGTTTACAAAATTCTGTGTTAACATTTTTGATAACATATTACAGATATCGATAAAGAAATAGATTTATCTCTCATTTTAAATCTTAACTTGTAAATGCATGCATCTACTTTGAAGAACCTCTTTGATTATTTTAATGTGGACCACTTATACATTATTTCCTAAGACAAGGGGAAGACAGAAAAGAAGCTTGGTTTTTTATGCCCAGTTCATACTTTTACATATTATTATTGGCATAACATTTGACTGCATGCTTACACAATGTTGTGATGCTGAGATAAGGACCTTGGTTTGTTGAAGTTAAATGCCCACTTCATATTTCTACATTATTGGAGCACAATTATTTGTTATATTATCTCTGCTGAGATAATACTTTCTGTTTCAACTTCCATTTATCCCTCTTTGAGGATGATGATCATATGTTCAAGTGCAGGTGCTGGGAATGGTACCTGAGAATTGTTTGATTGGGTTGATTACCTTTGGGACATATATACAAGTTCATGAGCTGGGGTTTGCTCAGATTCCCAAAGTGCATGTGTTCAAGGGGTCAAAGGAGGTGACTAAAGATCAGGTGTTAGAGCAGATGGGCTTCTTTGGAAAAAGGCCAAGGCCAACTACTGGCGTTATTGCTGGAGTAAGAGATGGACTATCACAGGAAAGTATTGCAAGGTTCCTTTTGCCTGCATCCGATTGTGAGTTTGTTCTTAGTTCGGTAGGTTCTTAAGCATTATTATTTTTTTTTTTTTGAAATCTTTTAAATATGAATACGTATTTGTTATTTACTAATAATTTTGAGATAAAAATACAGAATATTTTTAATAAAAAAAAAAAATGTTTATGATAGAGTGTCCGAGGAGTGTCGGTATCGACACGTATTCGACACGGATACGCTACCCTAGTTGAAGAGACCGTGCTACAGTGGAAAGATGTGAAGAACCTACATGTGCCACGCTCACACAAAATACCATTTTTTGAATAAACATAAATGTATAAAACTAAATTTATACTATATAAATGAAGAATTTAAAAAAATTTAATCAATGTATCGGCGACGTATAGTGTCGGTATTTTTTTGAAAAATCGCGTGTTGACATATTCAACACGTATCATGTCAGACATACGTGTCCATATGTGTTCATCATAGTATCTTTCTGTCTTCTCACCTGTAAATAAATGATGGCTTTGGCAATGCCTTTTTTTTTTTTTTTTTTGGGTACTACAATGTGTAGTATGGGTCCTTCTTTTATGTTTTTTTTTTTTTTTTTTTTTTTTTTGTCTTGGTTAGCATCTTTCTGTCTTCTAATCTGTAAATAAAAGATGGCTTTGGCAATGCCTTTTTTTTTTTTTTTTTTTTGTACTACAATGTGTAGTATGGGTCCTTCTTTTTATGTGTATTTTTTTTTGTCTTGGTTTTATTGAAAAATCTACATTTGAAAAGTAGATACATTGGATTTCTTAGCTTTTGATGTTTTCATTTGTGGTTTTCCCCCCTGTTTACAAGATATTAGAGGAGCTTCAGAAAGATCCTTGGCCGGTGCCTTCAAATCAACGGGCTGCTAGGTGTACAGGTACAGCGTTGAGTATGGCTGCTCATTTGTTGGGATTATGTGTACCCGGTTCTGGAGCCAGAATTATGGCATTTCTAGGTGGGCCATCAACGGAAGGGCCAGGCGCTGTAAGTCAGTTTGTCTACACTGAAATATTATTAGCATATGAGACTGAAAGGACTGCGTTTGTTTATTTTTCTTATCTTAATTGCTTAGTGTGGAGGGAAAGATACATTATTTGGGGGTATAAAGGATAAAAATTTAAGCATGACAATTATGTGCTATTATACTTGAAAGAATTTTTTTTTAGGGTTTTTGTTTTGGCATTAAAAGTCTATTATAGAAAAAGCGCCCCAACATTTGTATGAGCACAGACCACGTCTTGTATGATTTACTGCTAATCCACATAGCATCAAAAAGCATTGGAGCGGGATAAATTATATTGCAGATAAAGAACCCGCTTATTCACAATAATTTTCTCTTATCTCATCTACTATTGACAAATCTTTTCCCCATTGAAATCCACTGTAATACTCTCCATAGGCGTCTTTTACTCTTCGTTCTCCAGGGCAATGTGGATTTATGATCTCTGAGCAGAACCGCAATGAAAGATTTCCAGTGCAGAAGCATATTCATTTACAATACTCTTCCTCTTTCTCCACTCCTATTTTATAGGCTTAGGAGTTCCTGGAAGGGCTCAACCTTGACTATCATCGCAAACAGACCAAAATATATCATAAGATTGTTTGTTTCCTCTATAGCAAGGTATCATATCATCTATAAACTAAATAGTAAAGGACCATGGCGTGATTAACTGCACCAATATCATCAAGATTCTTAGCCCCGTCCATGGGAATGCCTTTACTTTCGACTCTTGCACGGAGGGATTGATTGGCTGGCGTCCAAAGAAGAATATTTTTCCCGGGTAAGGTACGAAATTTCTCGGCCTGTAGGAGCATGCTGGATTCTTGACTAAAACAGTAGATGACATATGTACAGCTAATTAGAGTGAGGGGTGGGCTTCTTAGTTCCTGCTGAATATGGTAATTTTTGCTATCAATCTGAAACATGATAGTGTATCTGATTCCCTTTGCATAAGAAAACTATGGTAGGAAATGCTTTTGCTGATTGTTGGGAGGATAGCGCTGAAGAATTGGAGTCCATAATATTTTCTCTGGAAAACTCTGAGGTTAGTACGATTCGAGAATGTGGTGAAACATTTGGAATGTTATAGGTTGAATGCGTCTTGCTGGGGACCAACAGGGTAGCTAGTGAATTTGTGTGATAGGATGATGAAAACTTCACATCAATAGATGGGAGAAAAAATAAGCATTTTATGTTGTCCATCTTCCCTAAGATTTGGCCTGTGCCCCCAATCGAAAGGAGAAAAAATAAAATAGAAAAAAGAAAGACAGAGCGGTGAATCACTTCTGTTCACTTCATTAATAAACATCATAAAAATGGGAAATTTATTTGGGACTCCTATAAAACCTTAACTTTTTCCCTTTCTATGCTTTGCAAATGGCAGTCTTGAGGATTATTACTGGCCCTTGTATCTAAGCATGGCAAAATACAATTGCTACCATTTGAATTCATTTTCTTCACATCAAAAGAATAGTCATTCTATAACTACATTAGTAGCACAAAAATGACAAATATCTTTCATAGAAAGCCTCAACCACTAGCAAGAAATAATTCTACTCATTGAAAGAAAAAGAAAACCTAGCACAAAAAAAGTATGCAAAATTTGGTCATATGTGGAACTACATTAAATTATTTTTGTTTTACTTCAATGTTTATGTTTGAAATTATATTTGCAGATTGTGTCTAAAAATCTGTCTGAACCTATGCGTTCTCACAAGGACCTGGACAAAGATTCTGCACCTTATTATCACAAAGCTGTGAAGTTCTATGAAGAACTTTCAAAGCGGCTTGTTCGTCAGGGACATGTGCTAGATGTTTTTGCCTGTGCACCTGACCAGGTATTAATGCCCTTTTTTATGGAAAAAGAAATGTTTTGATTTGAGGCCAAGGTTTTATGCCCTTTCTGTTATGTTTTAAATGAATCCTATTTGGAACTTTCGAAAATTATATGCTTGCTTAATTGATCTTGATGTTTTAGTTATAGTATTTTTCATTTCGCAGCAAGGTGATTTTCTATATAATTGGTTCTGTTTATCTAATTTTCTTGACTGGTAGTGGTATCTCACACTAGATTTTGATTCCCTGGAAAAGCTAGTTAAAATGGGGAGAGAGGGAGAAACAAAAGAATATTGATACATTAGTTGGCTTGTGTAAATGCCTAGGAAGGTAGCCTTTGGATTTTCTTTACAAAGTTGTAGACAATGGAGAACATAATTTGGGCTATTTTTTCGACTAGGAAAGCGAAATTGCAGTCACTGCCCCATTCTTTGGGGTGATTGGTAATTGGGTCTTCATTCTAATTCATTTGATGAGCAGTTCCCTATGGTTTTCAGGACAAAGAGTCAAAGAGGTCCTTTCAAGAGGTTTTCGTTAAAACAAGATTTGATTACAGTGAAAAGACATTTTTGCCCTCACAACCAAATAATTACTTTCAATTAGTTGAAAGATAATTAAGCTCCTGCTTGAGCCACATTATTTTTCTTAATTAAGTCCCAGTTTGAGCCACATTATTTTTTTCATTCTTATTCTTCTACTTATTTTCAACCACACATTTTTCAATAAAATAATATTTTCCATCGCATCAATAACTTTTCCTTATTTTTAACCATGTATTCCCCATCACATCAACAGTAAACATGCATTTTTTCTTAAATAATGTGGCTCAATCCCCAAAGGCAGGCTTTCCCTCCTTGCACTGCATTGCTTTAGTGCCCTCTACTATGGTGAGTGATATACTAGTCATTCATAATGAGAATTACAGTTGGAATATTACTTTCGTGAGGGGTTTACAAGATTGAGAATTGGATGATTATGCACGATTTTTGACCTCTCTGCATAAGATACAAATTCGGGTAGGAGATGGTGATTGTAGCAGGTGGAGGATGACAAGGAATGGTATCTTTTCAGTTCGCACTTATTTTAGATCCCTTTTGGGACTTGTGGAGAGTTGATTCCCCTGGAAGATGGTGTGACAAAGTAAAGTACCCCCACGGACGGCATTTTTATTGTGGACGGTTGTGAGGGAGCAAGTGTCAATGGTGGATAATTTTCGAAGAAAAGACCTCTATGTAACCCAGTGGTGCTACATGTGCAAGAGGGATGGGAAGACGAACGATCACTTGGTCATTCATTGTGATGGAGTTCGTTGGCCGTTGAACAGTATTCTAGCTTCCCAAAATATGGATTGGGTGCTGCCTAGGCGTATAGAGGACGTGTTGCGGGCATGGAGGAAAAAACTTCGTGACAAGGATAGCAAGCTTTTATGGAATCTTATCTCGGGATGCATTGTATTGTGTGCTTGGAGGGAAAAGAATAATCGTTGTTTTGAAGATCAAACATAGACAACACAGCAGATAGAGAAATGTTTTATTTGACTTTGTATAATTAGTTTACTGCTGCGGCTATTAATCCTGTAGAAGGGTTGCCTAATTTCATGGTGTATCTATGTTGCTTAAAGTGATTATACACTTTCTGTGTATTCTCTTTTAATTAATAAAATTATATGATTACCTATAAAAAAAATAATAATGTGGCTCAAACAGGGGCTAAAAAAGAAAACAAAAAAGAAAAAGATAGATGTTCTGCTTCACCACTTGACCACTTCCTCTCCCACAGTTTGGATCTATCCCCCTCCCTCCCAGTGCAGTCGAGCCATCTCCCTCTCCGTCCTTCCCTACAGTTTTCCTTAACTTCCATAAACAGCTGTATTCTGTACCCCAATGTTGTCCTCAAACATTGTGATCCAAACCATGACTCATGTTGGATGCGGAGATTCATGAAAGATAGGGCAGAATGGAGGATCAACTTTGCAGTGAATAATTGGTATTGATAGAGAAAAAGAACTTTTCATGAACTAAAACGCAAAAATTTTAATGTGGCACTTCTAAAATATTTTGAAAAGTGATGTGAACGACATAACCATGATATGTTTATCATAAACAGCCAGCAGCATGCAACCAGTTAATTAATTTTTCAATTTACGAGGAACTAATACATAATTGTAATCTCCTCAAAGTTAGATCTGCGACCTTTCGAGGTTTGCCTATCTCTACAATAATATTTTTATTGGTCAATCAATTGAATTAACTAAAATATATGTTCTGCTTACTGAAGACATTATTCTGCGCTATTTATATGTTTGCAGTGACAACTGTCAAGACCTCAAACTTAACAGTTTTTTGGGTTTATAAAAGATTTGAGAATCAATGGAGAAAATACTGTAGTTTTTGTCTTTGGGGGGGGGGGGGGGGGGGGGGGTTTGCATTGCTGGGGAAGGGGGGACTTGAACACTGGGTAGGGGGTGGTACTGCACTTGGGGATGGGATTGTTGGACTGGATAGTAGGAGGAGGGAGTTTATTTTTCTTTATATTTACTTTTGTTGTTTATTTGCAGTTCCATTGTGTTATGCCTGCTTTGGATGGAAACCATCTGAAAAGATGTATTTGCCGTGAAAATTGAACTTCTAAGATTCATCTGTCAAAAAAAGTGAAACGGGGACCCAATTCCCAATCACCCTCAAAGAATGGGAACCATGCCTTCAATTTTCCCCTCTAGGGAACTAGTTTAGATGGAATCAGCAATCAATGCAACAGCTGAGCACATCTGATACTGTAGCTTTTGCTCTAGTAGTGCCACATTGAACCTTTTGAGTCTACACTTTTTCTCCTGAGATAGGTGGAGTTGTGGACATCAAAGGACCTAACTAATGCCTTTCTATCTCTTTTACCTTCATTGGTCTGGATTTATCGGCTATCACATTGACATTTTTAAATTGCAATAACACTAAGCTCATTAGGATGGAAGGCAGAATAACTGTTTTAATTTTTGATCTGAAGAACTGAGTGGCTTTCCATGGCTTCTTTACCTTCAGCTATTCTCTCAAAGCTCATTTTCAACGAAGAAGGATTTTACGTGGTCAAGAATCTCGAATGATAGAAAAAGTCGTGCTGGTATTATGAACAATCCCAATGAAAATGGAAGTTGGATGATGATGGACAAAGATGGAAGTCGGTGGAGATATAAATGATTTTAAGAGGGGTATCTTTCGAGGAAAACTCAAGTGGTTCCAATGGCTGAAAGACACAATGGAACTTATGTGACTTCTTGGTAATAGCTACTGGCCCTTTTTTCCTAACTGAAATCGAGGAGGTGGTGTACTAGTGTTATAGCAAATACTTTCTGGTAGATTTATCTTGTGGGCTCATACTTGCCCACTTCTTTTCGACATGGTTATATATGCATCGACATAAAGATGTTCCTTGTGTATAAGATTTTAATTTTTCCCCATAATTTAGCATTTGAATTTATGATGGGTTTGGGTTGGCTAAAATTTGTTGAATTATGCATGTCATTCTCAAACTGTACTTGTTACCCACAACTGAGAAATCTTCGTTCTCTTTGATAAATCACCTTCTTGATTACCAGGTGGGGGTTGCTGAACTTAAAGTTGTGGTTGAGAAAACTGGAGGGCTTGTTGTTTTGGCTGAAAGTTTTGGCCATTCTGTTTTCAAGGAATCTTTGAGACGTGTTGTTCAGTCTGGTGACCACGATCTGGGACTGTCATCAAAGTAAGGTTTGGATTAACTCTTGATTTCTTCTTGTGGTACAGTTTTATAGAATTATCTGTACTCACTCTTACAATATTTATTTCAACTTAAAATTGTTTCATGAGAGTTCTGAAAGGTCTCTAGTTGACGTGGTTCCCTAATACTTTTAACACTGTAATGTTACATACTTTGTACATGCTATCATCATATTTCCTGGATTCAACTAGATGTTCCAAAGGTTCATGTAATAAAATTTAGCCAAGTTTTGTGACCCTCTTTCTTTATCAATACGTGGTACCATCTTTGAAGAAATATAGGCAGAATAAAAGAATATTTTCACCTCTTTAGAATAAAGAAAAGAAATTACCAGAAACAAATTATTTTGTGTTACAATATAGGTGATCTTACTTCAGAATAAAAGAAAGCTCGCATTGAAATGGACAATTATGGTTCAGATTTTTGTGGGATAACTATGATGAGGATCTGGACGGAATGAAAATAGTGTTGGGTAAACCTCTGGGATGCCGTTCACTCTGAGATAGAACAGTTATTGTTTATGGACGTGACGAAAGAAACCACAATCACTAGGCAGACTTTTGTGGTAGATGCTGAAAAATTTGGCTGGACTTGGAAGAGATGAAATGATTTGGAACCTCTTAGTGATCTCCTATGGATTAATGATGACAAGAGAGGAAAGGAGTTACTATGTGTATCACAAACAGATAAAGATCGTAGAATGACAAAGAGGATGGAAACAAGAAAAGATGGTGATGCAATGGAGTTGGGGATGAGTAGGAGATCAAATAATTTCATTGGTTTTTGTTCAAATTTTAAGATGATACATACTTGAAATACACAAGCCGTAGTAGATGTAGATTTTGGTGAAAACAAGTACTGCTTCAAACTGTGGCAGAGAGTAAAATGCAAGTGAACGAGTCCTGAAAAGTCAAGATGTCCCATTTGATCCATTGCCATTGTCATCATTAAAACAAGTATAAAAAATAGTCTAGATTTTAGCAACTGTGCTATATTTAATTAACTTCATAGATTTCATCGGCAACTGAACTGCAAAGCGAAACTAGTTTTGTTACATAAAAACAATTTCTCCATAACCATTATTTGCTTTTATCAGTCTTACACTGATCCAAAAGTTGGATTGCCAAAATGGACCCTGAAGAGCTCATTAGACATTTAAGCTTTGGGACTCAATATGTTGAACTCCAAGAAAATAACTATTGTTGTTATTAAAGCACATGCTTACACACACAAGTCTTGCATTCTTACATATGGGCTAAGGTTATTAGCACGGCACTTTGACGTAATACATTGCTCAGTCAAATTTTCTGGTAGACGACTCATCCGTGGTTAGTAAGCAAGAGCAAGTGCTGAATATTATTTGATCTTAATTTTTTGTTGGAAATGTTGAAAATTGGAACTTAAAAGTCAATATTTTTTTATTGGAATACAAAGGAAAAATAATTAAATCTATCATTATAAATTCTTTGTAGTGAAGGAATTTATAATTCAGTAAATGTCCATTATCCATCTTTACAACTACCCACTTACACAAGAAACCACCACATAATATAAATCTATATTATCCTTATATAGCATTTCACTTCTCTTCAGGTTCAAAGACTTAAATTATCTTCTTTCTTTTTTCCTTTTGCAATTTCACAACAATGTATAATCCTCATTGTAACACATATATTTGTTTAGACTACTTGGCGTCTGATTTTGTAAATGGTTGATTCTGCCATCAATTCTAATACATGCACTAGCATAACATGTGTGCCATCAATCTTAATACATGCACTAGCATAACATGTGCAGAGAATGACAGTAATTGGAATTTGTACTATTTAAAAGGGGCAAGTAATTAATTTGGGAATGTGAACTGCAAAAGATGTTTAGTGCATAGAAGTATTTGAAAATGTATCTATTAGCAAAGATATGATGTTTTTTCAACAATTTAACATTTGCGATCCTTCAATAGAACTGTCAGAAGAGTAATCCAATGTCATTTTTATTCGTTAGGTAACAAGTTATCATCTTGAGTATAAATTTTTCTGTTGTTACACTTTTATATAAACAATACAAAATAAATAACATTTTTGGTTCCATGTATTTAGCAGTACCTGTTTTATGTTCAGTTGTAACATGTTATTCGAGTGAGCTCAAATATCACTGGCCTTATTATTACTTCATCACTTTTCTGTATAACGAAGAAGTTGAATATAAATATACTTTCCATTCACGCAACATTTAGTTATATTAAGCAAAATTAACAATGGTCACACCCTTAAGAAAGAGATGAACATGTATTTCAATGCCTCATCCAATCTGGAAATTCTGCATTGCTCCTTTTTTGACGTTGAAGAACAAATTTTTGTTTGAAGCTTCCTTGCCTGAAGTACGTAGTTGATAAGCTGCATCCTCCACCAAGAATCATTGTTTGTGATAGATGTATTATCATGGATTTGTGATATATTACTGATACTTTTTGCTTATGTTGTATTAAGACATGAAATTATGAACAATTATTTGGTCACAGCATACTAATGCTTTTTGCTTCTGAAATTGTTGGGAATACTACCTTCTCAACGAGCTATCTAACTGTATTTTATAATATTACCTTCTCAACAAGCTATCTAACTGTATTTTACTCTTCTTTCTTAAGTCTAATGAAATATTGTTATTACGCTCAACTAGCATTTATTTATCTGGATATCTAATTACTGTATACAAATAAAAAAAGGTTAGATGCTTGATGTATCTTCTATAAATACGTGGTTCAACTAATGTGCAAAGTTTGATTAAGTCAGGAGAAAGGTGTTACACTAAATTATTTTGTCATTATTAACTGTATAAGGTTCTCTAATACATTTACTGTATGCAGTGGTATATTTGAGATCAGTTGCTCAAAGGATATCAAAATTCAGGGAATTATCGGTCCATGTGCATCACTTGAAAAGGTTTAACCTATAGCTATTGAAGGATTTTCCAAATCTGCATCAAGTAGATGTTGATGAATTTGTGGTCTTGTGCAGAAAGGTCCTGTGTGCTCTGAAACTGTAATTGGGCAGGGAAATACCACTGCATGGAAGTTGTGTGGCCTTGACAAAACTACTTCCTTGTGTTTAATATTTGATGTTGTCAAGAAAGAGATCTCAGATGCTGTTGCTCAATCAGCAAACAACCAGTTCTACTTTCAGTTTTTGACTTAGTAAGCATATAGACTATTTTGATAAATTATGAGCAAGCAGCATGTTCTGCTTTTCAGCATGGAACTTTTCTAATTCTTGAAAACATTCTTCTCCAGTTATCGGCATGGCAGTGGACAAATGAGAATTCGTGTGACTACTCTCCCCAGAAGATGGGTTGCTGGACCTGGAAGCAAAGAAGTAAGGGTTTCTGTTGTTTCCTTTTCTTTTTTTTTGTGTGTGGGGGAGAAGGGGAGGGAGTATCTCTACACTGCATTAAAATCTACCAGATTTTCACCCTGATAAAACTAGTAATGTCCATCCACAGGAATATTTTGTATGATGTAATTCATATGTGGTAAACTGAATGCTTAGAAGTTCCATCTAGTAACCAGACCAACACCCCCCTCTTCACTTGCCCCATGAAGATAAAGAAAGGTACAATATCTCATTGGACACAGGAAGTTTTTGAGCACATCCTCAGAACTGTGATCTATACTTTTGACCAAGTAAGAAGTTAACTATCTCCTCTGCTGGTACCTTTTTGTGGGCAAGGCACATACTAGTGATACAGTGACAAATTAGGAAGGAGAACCACAATGTTTAGCATAACATGGGTTGACATCCCATGAAATAGATGAGGCAATAACGATTAGTATCTTTTGATATTTCTTCAATCCCCTGATACTAGCTTTACTCCTGCCAAATTCTTTATTTGGCCCACTTTAGTGGCTCAGTCAAGGACTGCTGGACTTGGAAAACAGGAAGAAAACACAGGCTTGTATACACATGCAAGGGAAAAAATAATTCCCAAAATTTTATTTTTGAACACTCAAAATCTTCTTCCAATTTTTTCCCCCTTCTCTTAGGGAGTATTATAATTCTGTGTTGCTTTCTATTCAATTCTGAATATGGCCAACTATGCCTTTATTTATTTTGTTAGTATTGTTCTATAGGAACTAATTTCTGGTTTTGACCAAGAAGCAGCTGCTGTAGTCATGGCACGCCATGTTTCTTTCAAAATGGAAAACGAGGTTGTATACTGATCCTCTTTTTTATGTTGAGTTGGTTGCAAGGAAACTTGCTTATTTATCTTGTGCTGGAGCAAGGACAATGTTAGTAGAATTTTGTTATCTGTTTTGGTCTAAGCAATTGTGTGCGGAACCATTTGACACTTCTTTACCATAAGGTGACCTTCAATGAAGTCTAGTACAATTTTTTATTGCCTTCGTCTCTGCACTGTCTTGGTCCTTGACATTGTAGCGACTTTGAGGATTGCATTTGCCAGCTGATTATTAGTTTGATTATAACTTTAAAATTTCTAGTTTGGATTTTTAGGTTATCATGTTTCCACTTTCTTCATTTCTTGGAGAGACTTATCATGTAAGATACATGTAAACTTGATGGTTATGTGTTGCATTTCAGCTTGAAAATACTTTCCCTTGTCCTGAATATGCTGATTTGACGCTAATTCTTTTGCTGACATCTTTACAAAATGTATTTTCTGTGAAATGTCTTGGTTCCTGGATATATGTTGATTCCAGTCTTAGCGGCTATTGGGGCTGAAGCATGTTCACTATCAACTCTGGAATTTAGAAGAAACAATGCAACAAGTATTGACTAATGTATTTGTTTTCTAATATGTCTAGAGTTGTAAACTCCGTTCATGGTCATTGTGTGAAGTTACAAGATATAGGTGCTTATTTTTGTCGAGTTCGATTTAATTCAGTGACGTGGTATATACAAACTTAACTTAGTGTACACAATGATTTGCCTCTTCACCTTGGTATTTAACATTTGCAAGTTTTTTACTATCCAAGTTTGATATTCCTTGCAGGCTGAATTTGACCCCGTTAGATGGTTGGATAAATCATTGATTCATATATGTTCTCGGTTTGGGGAGTACCAGAAGGATACCCCATCTTCTTTCACCTTATCTCCTAGATTTTCGATATTTCCTCAGTTCATGTTTAATTTACGACGTTCACAATTTGTCCAGGTACATGATATCTCATTTATATGTATTAATTGTTCCTTGTACACGTTTTCATGTGGCAGAAGAGAATTTTGATAGAGAAATAGAGTATGAAAAAGGAGGACAAGATATCCTCAACTGCCAAAACTGGATGATTGTGATGAATTCAATATTGTTAACTAATCTAACGATGATTGTGATGAATTCAATGGATGCAAGTTATATGAAATAAACAATATAAGGAAGACCTGGGGAATGATTTCACCTAAATATCAATTATGATTCAATTATGCCCAGTTATTCTTGTCAATTTTCGTATGTTTAAAAACAAGAATCCTAATGTATTTCTCTCCTCTCGAGTATCGGCTAGAAATTACTTTTAGATTTCGATTCCAATATCTTTATTCCGAATTAAAATCAAGAATTCATCAAGTTCATGATTCTATTATGGAGTTTCTCTTGAAACCTATAAAATCTACGTTGTGTCAATCCTATGATCGCGCTTAATTCCCCTCTCGAGTGTCGGAATTGACTAGCATCCTTTCAATCAATTATTGATCA
Source organism: Osmanthus fragrans (assembly GCA_019395295.1). Taxonomy (NCBI): domain Eukaryota; kingdom Viridiplantae; phylum Streptophyta; class Magnoliopsida; order Lamiales; family Oleaceae; genus Osmanthus; species Osmanthus fragrans. The sequence goes on along the minus strand of CM033356.1, from coordinate 18,821,575 downwards.
GGTAATTATAACACGTGGAAAATCAAAAGAAATAATTATAACCAAAGTAAATCATAATCTCAAGTTTGACTACCTCAAACCTTAGTTGAATTGTTTAGTTCATGATAGAATTCATAAAATCCATACAATTCAAAATAAACATCATAAAGAAAAGGATAGAAAAAAATAGTCTTTTGGGTAGATCTTCAATCTTCTTCCTTGATGTTGTTTTGTCTCCTTTTGATTTCTTCAATCTTGCCTCCGTTTGAATAATGTTATTTGCTTCCTTCAATTCTCTCCTAAAGTAGGTCTTTGATGTTGTATTTAGAGTGTTTTGGGGTCTTGGACGAATTAGGGTTGAATTGGGCCAAGAAAAGAGCTCAAAAATATAAAAAAGCCCTTTTCCCTCACAGGCGGCGCTGCATTCACTGCTGATTTTCAGAATAGTGGGCGCTGCGGTGCTCTGTTTGGGCGGAAAGGTAGTTTACGCATCCTTTAGTATTTTTATCATAACTCTTTCTCTCGATATCTGATTGAGGTGATTTAAGATGCGTTGGAAAGATAACTCAAAGGGATACAACTTTTATTCAGAAATCATTCTCCAATTCGATCGTTTGCTGTGACAAAAATGGGTCTCAATATAAGACTAAAATTTCGGAGCATTACTTTTCGGTTGGAAATTGATTTGTGATCATATTTTGAGTAAAGTTGATCCCTTTGACATCTTTATTCATCCAATTGACACCTAGTACTCTCGGATCTTCACTGCGAGGTTCAACACAAATTTTGAATACTTACACTTCAGTTCCTGAACTTTGGATCTCTTACAATTTAGTCATTTTTCTCTAAATTTGCCAACTTTTCCTATTTCCTTTAATTTCATCAACCTATAACATAACATCAGAACACACATTAACACGTTCTAAAACATTTTCGAAGGTAACAAAATAATAAATTAAGTGGCATAAATATCACGAGTGTGGAGCACTCATCAATTGGTTCCTAAAGGTGATGTTATTCAACTGCATTTGGGCTGCAATATAATGTCCAAATGCTTCAAGTACTGCCACTAGAGAACACCAAATATGCTTCTCAAGTTCCCTCCTTAACTTGTAAAACGTATTAGAAACATGTCCTTTGAAGAAAAAAGAATTAAACCTACCTTATTTGTATTTTCAAAGTCTTTTACACGATTCCATTCCCTTGCATAGTCTCATTGCTTAAAATGATGATTATACATCTCATTAGTCTTCCACGTCACATGGTGAAAAATGAGGTGTTTGTTAGTGAGTGCGTGATTTTGGAGGAGATATGGTTGTTTTCCTGACAATTTCTGATAGATTTATTTATCTTATATTATTATTTGTTTGAAATATTTCTGTCCTGAAAATTTTTATTCTAAAAAAAGCGAAAGGATCAAGGTTCCAAATTCTATGAACTTGATAAGTGGAAGATAAACAATTAGACAGGGTATACAAGAATATATCAAGATAATGCTTCCCTACCATGAAGATTTCACAAAAGATTGCAAGTACTGAGACAGAGATAGAACATCAGTTTGTGTAAAAAAAAAAAAAAAAAGAGATATGCGCATTAAGGAAAGAAGATATATAAATTTAATGGAAAATGGAGCATCTCCCTGCAAACATATTCCTTGATCTTATGCACATTTACTTCATGTATTGTGGCGTTGTTCATAGCTTCAGCTTTACAATAATAAACGGTCAACTCTTATTCTCAAGCTCCATTTTTACTTTTTCTGATACAGGTCTTTAACAACAGCCCAGATGAGACAGCATATTTTCGAATGATTCTTAACAGAGAAAATGTTGCTAATTCAGTTGTAATGATTCAACCCTCATTGATCTCTTACTCTTTTCATTCTGGACCAGAACCTGCTCTTCTTGACGTGGCTTCCATTGCTGCTGATAGAATCCTTCTTTTAGATTCATATTTCACCATTGTCATATTTCGTGGATCGACTATTGCTCAATGGCGAAAAGCTGGATATCATGAACAGCCTGAACATCAGGTAACTAGATGTAAAAAGTAAGGGCACATGCATAACCTTATCCTCATGACAATTTTGGAGGATGATTCATCAATGTTCAACAGTAAAACCAACACAAAATAATCAGATGTCAGGAAGAGGCGCCTGGTACCAAGCATTAATTTGTAAAGATTGATGTTGTAAAGGTTTGAATGAAAGAATGGGTAATCTTTTATCAGAAAAAAATAAGTGAAAATAAAAATGGAAGGGTAATGATCACTTCCTAAATTCCATATGAACTTTGTTGATTTTTATTATTGTGACTGAAAGACTTTTTGTGAGAAATAGTCAAATAGAACCTTAAAACTCTTTGCAGTTTATGAAGCTTTTGGTTTTTGTTATGTACGTGGTTGCAATCTCTTAGGGGATATTGCTCTCTCATTCAAAATAAATAAAGGTATGAAAGGTGCAATACTAAAGTCGTGCAGCCTTAACCATGGAATGTGAATGATCCTATTAAAATTGTTCCCTTAATCTTTTCCTCGATTTTTAAAAAATATCAAGATTAAAGATAACTTATTATAACTTTTACTGTTAAACAAAGGAAAATTTTATTCTCTAGATTACTAATTTTTATTTGAGTTCTCAATTTTTATGACGACTCAGGTCCTACTTTTAACTATAGAACCATATCCTAAACTAGAATCTGAATCAGAAAAATCAACTCAAATATGCTAAGTAAATTATTGTTGAAAATTGTGCAAACAAGTGGAAAACAAGCATACTAATGAAATATCGTTTAATTTCATTTTCTGATCATTTATTATGATTTTTGAATCTTTTGAATTTTGTAAGCTGTCTTTATAATTTATGTATTGTGTACTGTTTGAAGCAAAGTTGAGAAATACTCAAGTTTCGGTTTTATATCGAATTCTATTGTTGTCATACAAATATTGAGTTATATATAGATTAAAGATGTTTACTATGTGTATTGTGTACTTTTCAATAGACCGTCAAGTATTGATAACAATTCCGATTTCTTCTGGAATTGAGATCACAAATCTCTGTTGCATATTCAATAAGATCTGTTAGGTGCTTTAAAATTTACTTGTAATGCATAATTTGAAACAATTCATAAAGCCATATAGTGGAGATCATTAAACCCTTTGTGTAAAACATGAGTACTTTTTATCGTGTTAACAAAATCTACTCTCCTCCCTTCCCCAACACAAGTTATCAAGGATTAGCACAATTAGGAGGCTGTGTTGGCCTGGAGAGAAGCTTGTGGACATCTCAATAAATTAACCATATCGGTTAGGCAGCCACATGGCATTCATGAAGGTGGTGATTTATTTTATCCAAGTCAAATAACGGACTCTGGGTTTTGGATGGAGAACTTGACTAGCTTGTGAGGGGAAGATCTACTGCTATTAATTTGCATCTATGCTTAACTTGATGGGTTCGTTTCAAATGTTACTGTCCTTGCAGGCATTCACTCAGTTGTTACGAGCTCCACGAGACGATGCAGATGCAATAATTAAAGAAAGATTTCCAGTACCTCGCTTAGTTATTTGTGATCAGCATGGTTCTCAGGTCTTTATTCTATATCTCCACAAATGAGCACTTGGCTTAATCTACACCTTGTTTACATTTTTCACCTCTTTTATTGTTACATTTAACTGGCCGTCAGTGACTCACTGCAACTGGCTAGACTAAATTAGTTATTGCTTGCTTTTGTATTTTCTCTTTGCATTCTTAAACAATAGTCTTTGGAATTCATAAACTCGTAAATCTTTGATTCTAGGAAATCCTTTGAGCCAGGTATGTTTAACTCCCTTTGGCTCTGAATGACCTGTTAGTTTTGTGGGATGGGTACGCATCTTTTTTATGATGGAAGCACTAAAAGAATACTGGTAGTAGAATGATGGTCATTGTGGAGGTCTTGTTGCATTGTCTCTTAAGTCTTAACAAATGATTGGCATGGTCATCTCCACACCTCATTTTGTGAATCCATGCCTTCTTTAGTCTTAATTACCAGAAAACCCCTATACTTTCAGTGAAACTTGTAATAATTCTCTACATCATTTAGAAGAGGCCGACCTGTACCTTCAGTTCAAATACATATTACCATATCATGCTTTAGTAAAATCTCTCATACTTCTCTCTCTGTCCTTCGGAGGTTGCGAAACTTTATCTTCAGTTCAAATTCCTTACACCATCCTATGAAACCTGCTTCTCTGCTTTTACAATTCTTATTTCCTCCTCTCTCCCTTCCTCCCTTTCAGACATGCATAAATGACCTTAAAATCAATTGTTTACACATACAGTTTCATGGTAGAAGGCATTAAACTATTTGATGTGATACCATAGTGGAGCAGAAAACCCAGATATATATGTGCAACAATTCTAAGCTTTTTGCAAACTAGAGTTCCTGTCATCTTCGATCTCCAATCATTTACATCTGAGGAATAGTATCCTTTTACTTATTTACGTTTTAAGGAGTTATAATGTTCAAACTTGTGATTGTATTAAGGGATGAGATAAATTCTTTAGGTGGGGTTTTAAAGCAACAGAGATGATTCGAACTCTGGATTTTCTCTTTTGATTACTGTATCAGTCTTCTTCAGTTTCATCACTAGGCGTATGTGAATGAGGAGAGCATCCTTACAGAAACAAGAGAAAAAATAAAAAAAGGAGAAATTGAGGTTTCTTCAGTCTGATGATGAACAGTTTGGTTATTTTGTAAATAGAAGAGAACTTTGTTGCTGAAGTGTATGTACAGTGAAACTTCTTTTTTTTTTTTAATTTTTTCTATGACTCTTTTCTCTTTTTCTCAAAAATTGATGGAGCGAAGTCATGGGTGTTTGGGAGTGCTACAGTAAGACATAGAATTACCACTGTTTCTGTAACTGCTTGAGGTTAATTGTGAGCTTTAAACTTCTGGATTAGTAGAGATAGGTAAATGATTATTCCTGAATCTTTTTGCTAAAGGTTCAACCGATGGGCTGTTGGTGTATATGTACTTCATTTTTTTAGGGGTGTCGTGTTGGGTTGGTGGTTTATTGTAAACATGAACTTATTGATTTAGCATCGTGTTACATGAAATGGTCCTCAAAGCTCTATAGAAATAGTAAGATAGCATTACTGATTTAAGTGAATTATTTGTAGGCTCGTTTTTTGCTTGCAAAATTGAATCCTTCGGCTACATACAACTCGGATATTCCAGCTGTTCCTGGAGGCGATATCCTGTTTACAGATGATGTTAGCTTTCAGGTCTTCTTGGATCATCTTCAGCGGTTGGTGGTTCAATAAAATTTCTCTACAAAATTATCAGAGGTTAGCTTTATGATGAAGTACAACCAATTTTGTTTAAGTTGTTTCTCTGGATTGTATGTACAGTTATGTTTACAACTGATTTTATAATCTCCTTTGAGGTTTTGATTTGGGATCCTAATAATGTAGATTTCATGGTTTTATTATATAGATAGGTATTCATTTATGACTTGATCCCTCGAATTCTATATTGCTTCTTCAGTCTTGAGCATAAGTTCTTATTTTTATTATATTTACTTTTGGCTGGCTGTGGATACATCTTATCTGACTCTTTTTAAGTATAACTTAAGCTTGAAGAACCTGATGTTCTAGTTTTCCAAGTGTATTACTCGTCTGTGTCATTTCGCATTCAAGGAAAAATGATCTAAACAGGCCTGGCGGCCCTGGCCTGGACATTTTCTTTGTCCGGCCGGGCAATTTCAAAACAATTTGTCTAACCATAATTAGGTATAAATTTGTAAGCATTCCTAGCAAGTAAATTAATATGGATTAAACACGAGAAAATACCCCAGCGAATTGTGAATATCCAGCTGAAGCTCTTCAAGGGCCTTTGCCGAACAAGCTTGATTGTAACATCATCATCAATGGTTTGTACATAAACCTCAGTGTTAATTCAGTTTCTTCTTGAGCCTCTTTCTACGTCTCCTCTTCTCTACGACAACTTTGAGCTTGTTCACGGTCCTTTGTGCTTGTTCATAGTTGGCAGCATCTAGCACGATGGATGCTCTATCACACTTGGATAGTTCTAACCAAAAAAATTGTATTTGTTAAATCCATGGAGTAATTAAAAATTTTAATCGTATCGATTTTTAAACGAATTGATTCAACATTATTGAGTAAAAAGTTTAAATGATCGAGGAAGTCGTTACCTTGGTGGGGTTGGGAATCTATCATTCAAAAGTGCTCTACTAAGCCGGGGGAAATTAATGGTATCTTCATCATCCCTATTTTTACCAATGTAGGATATGCAAAGTGGGCTCTGCAAAGATTCGAAAGTCATCTACTCCATTTTTCCCAACTAAAGATCGTGTTGTAGCTATGGAATATTTTATTAAATGGGTTAAAGACGAATCACTATCTCGGAGGCCAAGCTGGAGCACTTCATGTGGAAGTCCATTTGTCACTTCAGTCTGGTCTGTGCACTGATAATTCATGTCTGTACACTCAGGGACGGACTCACATGGGGTCATGTGGGGTCAATTGACACCACTTTTTTCTTTTTTCCTCTTCTTTCCTAGGACTTTTTGAACAATCCAGTTGAAAAACACCCAATGACCAAATTCCGTCCTTGATTTACGGTTTACCCATACTCATTTCCATTTGCCCTAAACACCTAAACTCACATGCACTGTCACTGATTTCGTCGACCATCCCTGCGACTTACGAGGCTGCGACTGCGAGCGGGGCGAGTTGAACTCCCACTCCCAGTAATTAATTCTGTATTTTTGAATTGATTTTGTATTTTTTATTGGGGTTTATGAATCCACAACTGCTCAGATTTACTTTTTTTTTTTTTTTTTTTTGTTGGGTTTCATTATTTCTGTTTGAAGTTGAGATTGTGTCAAATTTTTTTACAGATATTCAATTTTTTCTTCATATTTTCTTGATTTTCTGGGCGGATTTTAATGTGAACATTTGATGGTATTAGCTTCATTTGGTGGTATTAGCTTCATTTTAATGTGAACATTTTCTGGCGGGTTTTAATGTCAAACCAACTGAATCAATGAAGCAGAAACAACTGGACCGCTAAATTGATTCAAGAATACTTTAAGAATACACAATTATAGGAAGAGTTCAAATAATAGTAAGGTACAGTTTCAGTTATTTCATCAGTGAATTTGAAGAAGAGAGTTTTTATTGTCTTGATTACGTTTTTTGTGGTTTTCTGATGATGAGAAGGACCTCGTTTGTGCCAAAGCATTTATAGAACTTGTCAGATGCTTTCTATTTCGTGTCTTTGATAGCTGTTATGGCTTCCTTCTAATCCTAGTCTTTTGCCACATCTTGTAATTGCTTCTTGAAAATTGTTACTCCACCACCACTACGTCTAAGCCGTTGGTATTTCCTGTTTAGCCCATGTTTGTCATAAACTATACTTGCTTATAATTTGGTCAAACTCTATGTTTATTTACCTATCAACTTCTACATACTTTTTAACCATACATTTCTAAGAATCACTAATCAGTTATAATTTATAACAATCACACACTTGATTTCTCCTAACATCTCCTTCACTGGCTCCATATAAAACAATCTGGTTCCACACAGTGTTTGGTGTATCATCTTAAGTCTCTAGGCCACTTCCTCCGAACACCTTATGGTTAAACAAGCTTAGCTTATTATCCTCTATGTCCAATTATTGTCTTACAATCCTTCATCCTGTCTTTCACCCATGATTGTTGCTTAAAGGAAAAGCCAAAACCAAAATTATATAATGGAGGTTAAACTCTCTCCCGAGATGACCTTGCAAGTTGCAATCTTTGTAAGTTGATTTATTTATTCTCCTACTTGGAAGGAAAAAAAATTGATCTCACATCATCAAATGTCTGGCTCCATCCTTGCGTACACTCGTAGTGCACAAAGATCGATAACTTTGCAACCCTGCCTTCACCGGTTGGGTAATTTTTTTATTTTTTTATAGTTTTCCTATTTTCTGGGATGATGAGTGATGGACTGATGCGGGCCTTAAAAATAAAAAAAGAGGAAATTACATAAAACCAGGTCTTTAAAGATCACTTTTAAAAAATGAGGTATCAAGTTTAATTAAGCACAAATCAGGTATTATATGTCTGCCCCCCAAATCCTAGATCTCACTTTATTCAATCCCGTTCTCTCTCTCTCTCTCTCTCTCTCTCTCTCTCTCTCTCTCTCCGGCGCTCCCATCTCTCTTCTCTCTCCTCTCCGACAAGTAGCGTAAGTGTGTCTATGCTCTGCGTCCTGATTTGGGTATGTGGTTTCCTTGTTGCGGTGGTGTTAGATCGGTGTGCGGAGGTGATGGTGGTGGATCTAATGGCGACGGTGGATATGGTTTTAGAAATGGAGGTGGCGTTGGGCATTTAGGCAGTGGAGGGGGTGATTCGGAAGGAGGAGCAACTCCTATTCCTATGCCAATTTCTAGTGTCTGTGGGTTTATTGGTGGTTGGGCGACGATTTTGTTGATTTTTTGGGTCGCGATTTTGTTGGTGGTAGTTCTTACTGTGGTGGTGGCTCTGTTTGATTTCGACCTGCTGTGTTTGAGTTTCGGCCAGTTCTCAGTTCTGGGAGTAGTTCGAATTCAGTGGGCTTGGTCATAGGTTAATGTTCAGCTGCAGTTTCGGTGGTGTTGGCGGTTTGTGGTGGTGGCTATGGTATTTTGTGTGGTGGTGGTGATGATGTTTGTGTGGTGGCAATTTTGGTGGTTGGTTAGTGTAACTGTAGTGGTGGTTTTGCGTTGCAACGGTGATGGGTGTTGGTGTGCTTACTGTGGTGGTGGTGGTGGTGGTGGTGTTACTGTAATCGTGGTGTTGGTGATGTGGTGGTGGTACCAGGCGACAGGATAGCAGTGACAGTGGTGGGTTGTGTGGTGGGGGCAGCGACGGTGGGTGTGGGTGTGGGTGTGACGGTGTTGTGGCGGTGGGTACTGTTTGTGACCATGTATTGGTGGTGAATCGGGATCGTGATCGAACTGTGACCATAAAATTCGATAATTTGTGACTATAAAATTAATCTGACCTAAAAAATAATCTGTGACCACAAAATTGAAAATATGTGACCTATAAAATAATCCGTGACTATAAATTTTGGTTTGTGACCTCGAGATAATCTGTGACTTGCAAAAATTTTGATTTGTGATCTCGAAATAATTTGTGACCAATTAACTTGACAATATGTGACTAATAGTTAAATTGTGACCTATAATTATGTATATGTGACCATTATTTGTATAATTGTGACCTTATTTTATTTAATTAATAAATATTTTTAATTAATTAGACAAAAATCTGATTTTTGCATTAACCAAACTTAAAACTTGATTTTTGAACTCTGCATACTTAATACTTGGTTTGTGAATTCTTCCCATAAAAAAATAAAAAAAATTAGGCCCAATCCATGGACCATATATCATATTTGCAAGTCCACATCAAAATCCAAATGAATGTGAAGCGGACAAGCAATACACGGTCTAAGTTCCAACGCAAACCCTCATTCTCCACCTCCTGGCTCTTGTCCTGCCATGCGATTTGCGAAGCTGCTGTGGACGAGTGACGATGACAAACTCGGACGATCGGACCTCCTGTGAGCCTGTGGCTGTGATTTTGTGAATTGTGAGCGCCTTTTTCCTTTAGTGACTCAATCCTTCTTTTTTTTTTTTTAGTTTTTTTTCTGTGTTCTGCTGTCATCTGTGTTCACAATTCACATAATTCACTTTTTATTTATTATTTATGAGTTATAATTTTTGTTTTATGAGTTAATTGACAAAAAAAAAAAAAAATTGTGAATTTGTGGTTTATGATAAATAATTTATATTGTATGAATTATGAGTTATAATTTTTCATTTATAAGTTTTGATTTGTGATTTGAGAATTGATGTTTAGGGAATTAAGGATAAGTGAAACAAATTAATGGAGAAAATGTTGGACTCAATTCAACCATGTGCTTTTTTAAATCAATTTTAATTGAAAAATAAATTGGGGACATTTTGCAGATTATGAAACGATTTTTTCAACTGAACAGACAATCTATGTCTAGTTCTTCTAGTTCTAGTGGTGTATCTAGTCCCGTTACTACTTTTAGTCGAGCACATGAGTTGTTAAATAATAAAAAGAAGTCTTAGGCTCAATTCAATGTGGATAATCTTGTATCTGATTCAGGAAAACACCTCCTATCGAGTCATATGATCCTAATAATAGAGACGATGTTAAGATGGCATACTTAGAGAAAGGTCTTTGTCAACCACATGTACATTACTTTCCAAA